>JAQGAA010001000.1:0-17892 GCA_034696425.1 Isotoma viridis | reverse complement strand
AAATTTTATTTACCATTTATATACCACACTGTTCAATAAAAACAAACTGAATAGATGCATGTTGTTACAGAATAAAGAAACTAAAAGAGCAAGAAGACAAACAGCTCGTTAAATATTGCATGTTCTTCACATCATCGAGTCTCATACGACAGAATTCAAAAGATTAAAAAAAATATAACAATTTATCCCAATCCTTGCTAAACTACTACCTTAGATATATGTCGTCTGATTACAACCACTAATTACGAGTTGTGTTGACCACTCAGGGATAAAATTGGTATCTTGTGTCATGTCTGATATAATATTTTGTCCTTGTTACATGATACCAGTGTCCTGGTATCACAATTACTTTTTATTACACAAGACTCTTCCTAAGAATTTAAGATTTCCTTGAGTTTTGTACATCATACTGTTCAAATCATCATCATTAAATCTTCAACCATGAAAAACAACGTTCCTTTTGATACATCATTATAATAAAAACCCCCTGACTTTGATATTTAACTCAGATTCCTTTATTCTAGATGGAAATAGCTCAAATAATAAAATAACCTTAACCTTTATCATCATCATCAATCACCAAGTAAAGCTGGACACTCCTTTTACACTTACATATAATATAATATAGATATGATTATTACTTCTCTTAAATTAATATTTAGGCATTTTACACAACTTTAGGAAGGGGTTTAAACAAACAAATACATTAAATCTTAACATTTTTTTAACATAAAATTTCCTCATACATTATAGTCATCGTCATTGACCTATGATCTCTTATTATCATAACTTGGCCATCTCCTTCACATCAGAAGAATGGCCTAGTTCAGCCAAGATAATGTCTTCTCCTTAGCTTTTTTTCCTCTATTTCTCCTTCCAATCCCCAAAAAGATGTAAAAATGCAAAAACAGTAAAATGCTAAGAAAAAACACCACAGAATGTTATTATTGTTTTTATCATCTCATCAGAATATTATTATTATTACGATTATGCTTCTTGAAAACCAAGCCAACACACTAGCTAATAGTAGTAGTGGCTAGTAGTAAAGTTTAAGCAGTATTATTGTGAGCTTTTATAAAGATGATGATAATGAGGATAGTGTGTAGTATCAGTAGTGAAATAGTATTTGGGGTGCTTGAAGAGAACCAGCAGCAGTAGAAAAGGAGATAGATCCATATAAAGTAATAAAATGTTGGTTTGGTATTAAAAAGAAGTAAGGAATGCTAAAGGCAGGCGCCGACGCGAGTACCCATTCGGTTAACGGATGGAATGTCTGCCTGGCCTGGCCTTTGATTTACTTTGAATTTCTTCTTGTATTCTTGAGCAGTCACTTCTTGCAGTGCATTGTCAGTGGGTTTACCTATTCCACCTGTCTATTCTTCTCTCTATACTGAATACCTTTGCCTGTCTCAATTTACTCTCAGAGAGCTACCACCAACAACAACCATATACTAATCTCTCTTCTCTGCACTTCTCATCAAGGTTCACTTTTGCTTTTTGCACACTCTCTCACCTGGTTCCAGTTTATAAGAGTGTTATCAGTAGGGGTAATAGACAAGACTTTAATTGTCATCAGTTTTGGAATCGTATTCCAGTCTTTTGTCAGCTTAGAGACAAAAAATCATTTAGCCCCTTGTTTAAGTTTTGAGACGAAATGTGGATTTGATGATGCCTCTATTCGGAAAGAAGGACTCTACTAAAAAGTCCAAGAAAGAAGGGAAAGATTTTGAGAAGGGCCCACAACTTGAGGACAAATATGACATGAAGGATGTCCTTGGCACGTAAGTTTAGCTATTTGGTTTCCTTTGACTCGGGAGTGTGAGTCAGAATATAGGTTTTAAAAGTTCATGAAGATGATAGTGGTGCATTGGTTGATTACTCCTGAGGGATAACAAGAAAGAACGATGTGGTTAAATGGAAATTCATGATGTGGACTCGTTTAATAAGTGTGTATTATACATCTATCCTTGTTTGTTACTAACAGGGGAGCCTTTTCCCAAGTCAAGCTTGCCCAAAGCAAGGAAGATCCTAGTGTGATGTACGCAATCAAAATAATTGACAAGAAAGCACTAAAGGGAAAAGAAGATTCCTTGGAAAATGAAATAAAAGTTCTTCGAAGGTAAGTACCGTCAAATATTTATTCACTTCATTTGTTTACGTCCTCCTACTTTGATTCTTTTAACGGGTTTCCTTACTAATATCTAGTGTAAAATGTAGTAAAATAATGAAATCTTATTCATTGCATCGTATTATCGTATACTACCAACAACGTGTCCGTTTGACAAATTTATTTATTTTTGATTTCCGGTATTTTCCCTTGTACACGACTCTCTCATAATATAGTTTATATTTATATGTGTATACATTTTAAAACTCTAAGGAAATGGTTAATTTTGGAGATTTTGGTATTCGTTAATACAATTATAGAACCTCAAAAGTACGTTATCCAATACGGAAGAATAAAACTAAACAAAAAAGACAAAATAAGACCTTGACTTCCGAAAGGTTAAGACTATTATGTTAGTGTAAGACCTCAGGCAAGGATTAAATTCACCTAAAGAGAAAGGCTGTCATATCTTGTACTTAAAATCTAAATTAATTTTTAAACTTCATGTATATTCAATTTTAATCTCTTTGTTATTACAAATAACTTCTGTAATGGGAAATGTCACGCACATAAATGTGTGTGTGTGACTTTGAATCGGCTAACCAAACTAACCATTTCGATAAAACAAGTTACCACATCAGCATAAACATTTTACTAAAATTGTTGTAAGCTTGTAAATCAAGGTGAAGTTATTGCGAACGATTATTTTAAGAATAAAATTGTGGGTAAATATTGTGAAAACGAGAGTATTAAATGTTCGAAAATAATTTACGTCCTTTGAATATAATATAAATAATATTTTGTTCTAATAAAGACAAGTCGCGTTCTTTAATTGGATACGATCAGGAACGTAGTAAAAGCATATTTTATTACAGAAAATAATTTATATTATTTATAATTGAGAGGTATTAGGAAAAACAAAAAAATAGCTCAATTTAGTTCATTGGGAAATTGTTGTGGGTATATTTGGGTAAAATAAGGCGTACATGGTTTTCAAGTTTCTAATATATTATTTACAAATACAAGAGATAGGTCGTGTTGGTGAAAGTACAATTTAATTTTTGCGATGAATATTTTTGATAGTAGAATAGTGGAATGATTAAAAAATCTTGTGAAAATAGTAGTACGACTAAACCGTACTACTTACAAACACGTGTTTGATATAAATGATCGTTTATTCATGATTTTTCTCATGTTCTGGGCTATCTCGACTCAAGGATATCTCAATTTAACAGTGTCGTTTGTTTGTCATTTCCCTCAAGTTTCTTATGTCAGAATTACGTTCATACAATCACTAAATCAATTCCGTAACATCGTCAATGGAGTATTCTTGTTTCAGTCATTTGGCATTGGAATTTACTCGCATAATATTTATTATGAACTCTGTAGCATACAATTTAAAAATAAATTCCGTTTTAATGCATGAGCCTATGAAATGTGGTCAGTTTTACTTATGGTAATTATTTTTTTTAATAATGTTTCAGAAACTTAAAGGTAGCCATAATAAGTTAGGTAGAAGGTTTAAAATCCACTACATCCCTTTATGATTACCAACTCTAGTCAACTGTGAAAAACATGCAAACTAAAGCTAGAAAGGACGGGAAAAAAGCTAATATCTGTTTCTTAATTTTAGCTTAGAATTGTTCTTGACACTTATACCTACTCCAAAAGATCTAGTATGTCAGTAAAGACTTTTCCATAAGCAGATGCTTCCCATATTTGGAATTTAATTATATTTACCTAATTGTTAGAATAATACATAACTGAAAAAAGTCTTTCATTTCAATGTTCAAGCAAGCAAGGCACAAATCCGACGCATTATTACATAATTCATGTTTCATATTAGGTAGGAACATACTTTTAATAGCTGCATTTTATCAAGAAACCTAAATTGTAGCTTTATCCAACAATCTAACTGTTTTCATGACTAAAACCAATCATAGCAAACAGTAATTGATGCGATAAATTTATTATGATATTCTACAGACAGTCGTGTATATGCTATTTGTATTAGTCAATTGATGAGGACTCCGCGGGCTGCTCGTGTTCTAATTTTTGTCGGAATATATAGCCTTTGATCCTGCAAATCGACAAAAAATATTGGCCATTGCCCAAATCTTACCTGTATTTTTCACTGTTGCCAGTCTTTAAATGGCTTCTCTTGATGTTACTAAAATAAAATTACCAGTGTAATAATAATAAATCAGACCGCTTCACTAATTGTCCCACAACAGTAATAGAACTGTCAGATACTTTTATTTTTAAATGAGTTGTGAAATTAGACATCTAATTATAATTTAAGATTTTCCTTTTGGTTAATTTTTAATTTGAAAGTATAGTACGTCGATTTCGAAATTTAGTTAAAATAATCTGGCTGCAGTTGTCTTGCAAAATATCAATTGATTTTTGAGCTAAATAAAACTGCAAAATTGCAATAACCTTACTATTTTCACTTTTACTATTTTATTGTACAATTGTAAACATTTTATACCTAGTGTTGAGTGTGTATTTATTTTATTTTATTATTTTATGCTCCATAAAATATTAAAATAATTAGATTTTGTACTCCATATAAAATAAAAAATATGTGCATGCAATATGTGAATAGCAAAACAATACATGTATATAGCAAATGTCAATATTTTTTCCTAGATATTTTTAGTGAAATTTGGAACTATATACATTCATTCTATTTACCAATTCAATTAATTGATTAGTTGATTTCATTTATTTGAATGTCTTCTTAATATCGATTTTGTTCATTAGATAGAACAAAAGTTTTCAAATTAGTTTCTAACTTTACAATTTCAATTCTTGTCAGTAAAATATACCTTGTAACTCTGTACCTTGTGAAGTTTTGCAGTTTTCAAATGATGTTACCACAATCCATGTTGAATACGCAATACAAGATACAGAACGGACTTGTAAACTGCTAGAATTCCGTGGTAATATGATGGAGTGATGCTTACATGTTTAGTGTAGCATATATAATTTGAAATATTGCTTGAACGACCATAAAACATAGTTTGTAGCAGATGCACACAATTTTCTGAAGTGCTAGCAAGAATAAACGCTTGTTCCATGGCACTTTCATTCAACTTGTGGGATTTGGCATTTCTTACTTATTTTGTTAATGTTGTTCAACTTCGACACACTTAATCACAATGGTGAGGTGACGCTGGTGTGCAAAATACGAACATAACAATAAATAAGTACGCTATTGTTTTGTGGTTTCAAAGTAAGGGAGTAATAGTAGTAATACACTTTAATATATTCAGAATACACAATAAGCACTATAAACATTGTGTATTATTGCTGTTAAGTTTGCACTGTTTTATATTTCTGACTGAAATTCTGAGAATTTCTCGTATCCTAGAGTTCAGTTGACAGAATTGTGTATCTTAAGGACGGGATAGTAATTTAAAATTTCATACATTATATTATGTATAACAAATAGATGCACATGAAGCATGCACAATACTATTTTGTTGACGAAGTACGTTTGAATGCATCAGTTGAAGTTTTGGCGTTTAATTTGCTAAAAGGTTACCTTCGTTCTTTGTCCTTCATCTGAGCAAGTCTTTGCCTTGTGATACTCATGTATGTGGCAACAAAAAGAGCTCTGGAAAAAAGGGCATGTCAGGTTCTCCATGTTCACAGAATAGCTCCATGTTATACAAATCAGGTTTTCCCCCCCCCGTATATCATCAGATTTTCAGATTACATTCAATTCACGAGAGGACTACTTATTGCTTGCGTAGTATTAATGTTAGTAAAACGCAGATAAGATTACAAAATCAATCAAATCTAACTTTTCACAAAAAAGTGGTACTAATACTACCAGTCTTGTCAAAAACTATAAAAATCTTCACACACTTATTCAGAAACATAGGAAAACATACATGTGTGCATTTGTATAAAAAATAAGGTACACATCATTCGTTTAATTAAAATTATTAGACTTATCTTTAGTAATCCATGTACTCATTCATTTCGTCAGTTTTGATCTCATAAACCTCTTTGAACATTCATCAAACATTGAGCGGATTATAAAGCATTTTCCCTTATCATCAATCAAGCACGTTTAGGTTTTTGGGGAATGCGTAAATAAATTTGATGCCAAAACTACGCCCCTAATAATGTCCATTGGTTATTTTTAAGCTTGAAAAGGAATGATACGACAGAATGTTCTTTCATGAATACAAAATGACTAGAAAATAACTACCAAGTACGGTCCTTTGCAAAATCTTGTTAGTTAATGTTGACTTAATAATAATTAACACCTTTTCGAAACGAATATTGATCTTGACATAATATTACAACGTAATACGCCATGTTTAGAAGATATTGGTAAAAATGGTTGACAACAGGACAACACCATGTTTTGATTTTGGAACCTGTACGCTGTGTAAATTACTCTGTATTTACTTTAGTTTAAATGATTTACTCTAAAAATTTAACCGGTGGGTTAGTGAATATTAGGGTTTCAGCAATTTTAGCACACGCTGATGATTTATAACCTCTTTGATTACTTGACATCATCACATCATCAAGCGCTGGAAACACACTGTCCTGTCGTGCTTAACAGATACGACCTAATAGTGATAAAAATGTCTTAACAGGATGTGCAGAAGGGCTAGGTTAATTGGCATCCAGGATCGTGTCTGATGTCAATTATGTTGAAAAAACTGAGAGTTGAAGAACACGAACAAGAAGACATTCATTGGTAAATTCTAATAAGTCCTCAGTAACATTCACATATTAAAGTGTCGAATATCAACATACATATGTGTCGTGTGCTAGTAATTTCTTTAGTAAACAGGAGGAAAATTTCAGAGCAATTCACTCATCCATATTTTGATTGTTTTTTCTCTTGGAAAAAGTATCGTAATAATTGCATCTCAAACTCATAAATTCGAAAAATTTAGCTATAATTGCTTTTTTATTGATATTTCTCATTTAGAGGAATGACATTATTTGAAAATGCTCTCCTTTCCTAATATTGCGATAAAGTTCTAAAAATCTCTTTCATGTTTCTACAGCTGACGGGTTTCTTACATTTTAAACCATTGAAAGATATAGCGAATGCATGTTAGAAGTCACAGACAAAAATGCAGATAAATCAAATATTTTATTATTGTGTTATAAATGACAACAGAACTCATTCATCTCTGCCATTATTCGCTGACTCACGATTGATTAAATAAATGTTGTAATTAGGGAATAAGATTGAAGTTGAATGTGACTAGAAAGTCAAGTAAGTTTGTTTCAGAAACTTGGTTACATACGTCTTTAGATTCTAAATCTGCATTTTACTCACGAAAGCTCATCTTCAACAAGCCACCTTGCAAATCCTTTCTAAGAAAAGAGTAAACTATGACTCGAGTCGAGAGTGAGCCAACGGTTAATGATAAAACCAGTGTTATCACGGTGGTCGGCACGTATTACATATCCCATCTGGCCCAAATGTTTTTTTCGAACCTTTTTTAAGTAAATGAGCATTGGCTTTCTCATCCTCTCATAAAATATTGTAACAATGAGCAAAGCATAGAACGAAAAGCTTTAATCTGAACGAAGAAAGGAACTCTCTCTCTCTATCCGTATCTCTCATCATACATACTAACAACGTGCCATGCATTTAGGCCTAATAACCCACACTACTACTACTACTCGTGCAGGATAGAGAAACAGAAGAGAAGTAGAACGAGTTTTACCTTATTTTGAAGAATACTAGAGAGAAAAAAGAGAAAGAAGAGAAAGTATCTTCGTATATAGCTAAAGAAGGATAAAAGTTGTGATCCAAGCATAATACTTATGAGAAAATGAATACTTGATCGATTTCTCTGGTTCCATTCAGGCAATTTCTTTTCCTACTGGGAGCTCCCTGCTTTCTTTTTCATTGAGCTTGAGCTTGTGTACGATATAAAAGAGGACTTAGAATTGGGCCAAGTTTTGCAGCAAGGAGCAGATATTCAAGCAAGACATTTTAACGTCCCCCATCATTCTCACACTTTCACAGCTTTCACACTTAGCATAGAATTGAATATCCTCTTGTGCATTGCCTGCCCTTGTCTAGTATATTTGCACATAAGCGTTAGCAAGGTATGAGCAGCCTTTTCACACCTTTTTACATACCTATTCTATCTTTCTCTAAACTGCTTTCTCGTGGTTGTGTGAAGCATGAATATTTCTCAAACAAATGGATGGATGGGGTATTTAAGGCAACAAGGCTAGTTTATAGGATCTATTTCATCTATCCTACTTTCCGGTATAATATCAAATTTTATGATTTTCCAACGGGAAATTAATCACGGAGAAATAATAATGACATTAAAACATTTTGCTGTTCCACTGCTCTTAAAAATAAGTTCGTATCATGGAGTTAACAAAAGTATTATTGGATGTTAAATATCGCATCATTATTCTGGAAGTTTATTAGTTGCTACTCTTGTTTGGTAGATGAACCTTTTTTTAAATACTAAATGCACATGATCAACGAATAGAACATAATGTAGTAAAGTAGCCTAGATGTATGACTAGTAATGACTGAAAGTAGAAAGTATGTATAGTAGAATGAGCTTAATGTAATTGCATTGCTTATGCTTGTATGATTCAAGCCAAGGCAATCACATCAGGTCTCTCTACACTATATCATATTTCGTATTATTATTGTGGAAACCGTTGAGGTTTACCAATTTAATTACCATTTCAGAGCTGCCTGTTTGATAGCTTGCAGAAACAGTATTATATGACCTTTCCATCAGGAAACCGCCTGTTGGATGACAAGAAAAATGATTTGATGAAAAAGGCATAGTTGCATTGCTTTCTCTGCTTTTTCCTACATTAATGCATGTAGTGTTTTATATATTATGTTGACATCTATCTCACTGATGACATGATCAGTTCAATTGGTCTGAGTGAAGGAAGACAGCAGTATGAGATTTTAATGACTCGAGATGAGTGCTTAAATTAAGTAACTACTGACTGGAGTAGTATTTTCCTTACATTTGTCTATTTACTGTTCTTCCTGTTATGTTTTCAGGACGTAATTTAGTATTTGTGGATACATGTACGATACCATAAATCGTTAAATCTCTTCTCATGTTCAGTAAAGTGGTGAGGCGAAAAAGCCATTAAGTATTCTACTGTATAGAGAGGTACCCTGTCATGCGTGTCATTCGAACAGAAAGAAGCACTTTGCACACATTCTCGGTCATTTCACTGTAATGATAACTCACGTCTTACAATCGCATCCGCATTACAAAAATCGCAATCTCATTTTTATTTGTCTTGGTTCTCTTTGACCTATACTAAGTATGTTCATAATGTTCACTATGAGAAATTCCTGGATGTTGTTCAAGGTTCAAAGCACAACATGAAATCTTACACAATGGAAATTAAAACACAATAAAAGGGATTTTCATTTTAGACACAGAGATACATGCGCTCATAAAATTTGTTTTGATGCACAAAGCTTAAGACGTAAGACGAGTTTGTGTCTAGAGATAAGTTCAAACTTAATGAAATGAAGGATTACCGAATAAATGTTCAAACCTGTAACAAAACTTCTCCCAAAACAGTTAAATGATACTAAAATAATATCGTCAACAATAAAAACCTTAGACAATACACATCATTATATATCCAGTGGCTCTTTTTTGTTCAAACATTTACATATGGCTACTTCTTTTCAAACACTTTCCCCTTCTCATATTCAAAGACAAGTGGGCAGAGATTTGTCTAAATGGAGGAAGTTCGATTATTTTCACAAGGATATAAAGGATTTTCTTGAGTTGACATAAAGGTTGAGTAAGTAAATGTTGACGATAGACAGCGAGAATAAAATGTTTGATTGTAAGCAGACAGAGTAAGCTTTTAGAGACACAGAGCGAAGAGAAAGTTAGAAAAGGATGAAATACAAACGGCCCAGTTTATACTTTGTTTGTATGCCAAGCCACAGGAGACCAGAGCACTTATTGTTATCACTGATGAACCAACAACCACATACCAACGTAAATGTATAGTTGCAAAGGAACTGTACAATTAATTTTGGAAGTATTTGTCTGTTTCGTTACAGCGTAAGAGAACAGTGTGCGCAGAAAAGGAAAAAATTATCAGTAACATTTTAATAGCCATACTGCTATTACATTATAATAGAGAAAATATAAATAGGTGCAGCTGATATAGCTCCAAGAGTTAGAACAGACACTTGCATCATCATCGGGTTACCCAACTGCCAATCTAGCTCTCAGAGAAATTTGAAATGAAAAGAAAGGAAGCTTTACATCGTATATTTTGAAAGAACGTGTGTAAGGATATAATAATCTACTTGCATGTATCATAAATACATAAATGTTGCACAGTTGATGCTACTGTATAGTTCACCCCAGTGGGAACGGTTTTGACACTTCTGTATATCAAGTCCATGTTTTTTTCTCTGTCACGTCACCTTCGTACCTACACAACAACAGTGTCAACACTGTCTGGCGGATGTTACCTTATGCCGCTGACAGGATTTTAGGACTAAGTTTGCCAATAGTCATATCCAAATATATAGAAGAAAAAAGTTTTAGAAGTTAGAATTGCCGGTGCGAATGGACATGAACATAAAGTACATTAATGGAACCTTAAGTTAAGATTAGTATGCTATTTGGTTTCTGCTATGTAAACCGCTTTCAAAAGTTTCTACTACAACTTTTATTTCCTAGTAGTAGTTTCTCTTTGGCCTTATTTTGCTTTCCCTAGAGATTTGCTACAATTCTACTAAGCCGTGTGTAATGCCTAAACAACAATTGATTAGTTTATCGTAACCGTATTAGCACGCTCGACAGAGAAATACTTGTCCTCTATGTTCGACTCAATGAGTCGTACTACTTATTTACAATAACATATCTCCTAATGCATTTATTTCTAAGGATGGGCTTTCCAAACTTGCATTGGTTTCTTTCATCCTAATCTGTATATTATGCTTACAGGCGTTCTTAATTAAACTGCAATATTTAGCGTTATATAGTAACGAGTATTGTCATCTGTTATTGGAATTATTCACATGGACTGAATTGATGATAAAGGCCATTTAAGAAATGCCTTATTGTATCATTTAGTCGCATCTTCTTTCTTATTTTCTGGTCACTGCAGATTATGCCTGACGTGAAGTACAAACCATTTATAATCATTTTCAGTAGAAGTACTTTTACTAATTATCTATAACTTACTCTTTGCTTTTTCTAGTAAATTTATTCTCAAGAGATGTGTAAATACTGTTGGTTTTGTCTGTTCAAGAAAGATCGATATGTAAGAGATATTCTACTTTTTCCCGTCGAGGGAATTCAACAACCTGGAATTTGGTTTTATGCAACTTTTCGTATCTACATCATTTCCATTGTAATTTTTAAAGTAGCAGAAACTTTAGTAGCGGAAAAGTAGAACTAGAAATCAATATTGTTGACAAAATAGTCTATTCTACTTAGTTTATTTGTCCCTTTGAGTTTTACTACAAGCAGTCAGAAAATTAGGAGTATTGGATTTAGCCTGAAGAATTTGAATCCATTTAGGTCAAAGTAAGTCTCTAAAGTGAACCGTCTGCCTCCGCAGAACAGTAGGTATTTTCATATGTATAATACTAATGGTATGTGGCTTTGTAGAAATGTAGAATTAATAGTACATTTGAGTAGAAAATACTGTACGATTTCTGCCTGGGGGGCAGTTTTTATTTAATCCCTATAAATTTTGTCATGAGGTCATGATCCAGTTAGAAGCTTGATCTTGCGGAAATGACCAATGATTATTTATATAATATATTTTGAGATTTATTTCTCTCTCTATTTTATTGCTTTTCTAAGATTTGTCTTTAATAATAATAAGGGTCGTGGTTTTAAAGGGCATTCGATCTAAAATAGAATGAAAGTTATATGGAAGTGAAAGTCGTGTTTCTGCAAAAACAATTTTCCAAGGGTTTGAGCCTTACTGTGCTTTCTTTTACAGAGACAGATGTACACCATAGTAAGTTTGCACACGAACATAAACTGTTGATGCTACTTATGCTTCCATACTTTGTTAGACCTCCGGCTGCCTTCACTTCAGTATCTTACATCTTATTACATACTGCGGCAAAGGATGAGAAGAACCTAACAGTCAGATTCTTGTAAGAGTCAAACCTTCCAGTAGAACTTTTCTCTATGTCGTACACAACCAATACTCATACCAACTGCAGAGATATAGGGGAATGTGTGGTGAAGCATGTGGGATGGGATGGGATAGCAGAAGAGAAAGTTCATATGGAACTAATGTTTTTGCAGAACTCCACGGATTTCTTGTCCTTCTTTCCCCAGCCTCTTGGAAGACAAGAGAAGAAGGGAAGCGAGTAGGCATAAACAATTTTTGGAAGCTTGAAGATCCCAGAAAAGCCAACTTAAAATAATATTTCTTATGTAGTACTTTCCAGCATCTGAATATGTTCGTTCTCATGGAGTTTGCTCAGCTAATTTACGCTAAAAATTAAAAGTTAATGGAGAACTTCGGAAGAAGAAACGTCACACCATTTAAATTCATAACTGAGTGAGTAAAAACAACTACCTATATCTCGAGTAAAATATTCATAACAGGATTCACAATAATTCATGTGTGTAATAGAACGCTAAATTAAAGAGAAAATCATTCACCCAAAAAATTAATATTCAATAGATCCGTTTTAAGTTTTGTTTGTTTACCTTAGAATGGAATGTTGACGTAGATAAAGTTTTACTTGGCTTATTATTTCCAGCAAATTTTTAACTTTTTTTCTAATTATTCCTTTAAGTTGATTGCTGTAATCCAAAAGTTTTGAATTAAAATAATTGGCTATCTTGAGGTAGCTTGAGGGGCAACTTAGGCAATTCCTTTGCTTTTCGTGATTCAATAAAAGGCATATGTACATTATTTATGATTCTGAATCAACGAGTGCGGCATTGCATACTGCAGCAGCAGGCAAAACTTCAGTTTTTGGATCGAAATTATCCACCGCTTGGAAGATTTCAGTGAATAGGTTGTGGGTGTGATGAGCATCGTGTTCCTGCACTTAATTCGATTCTAGGATTCATATTAAAACATTTCTGCTAGCTGGAAGAATTGTCGGCATTATATTCATACCTTTATGTAAGCCAATACCAAGTAATGATAATGATTTACCACGTCTATTACAAGCTTTTCTACATAAATATCTACAATTACAATGATGTATATGTGACGCAGAAATATAAAGATCATTTCAAGATGTTACTATAGAAGATCGTTATTGTTAGCGTTCGATGAAATTCTACATTAAAACTTGTTAAAAGTTGTTCAAGCTTCTACTACTTATTTTACTTTAAAAACTTGAATTGAAAAGTTTTTCTTTCAAAGTACAGTCAAAGTTAATATTGTCCTTAAGGTTTTCTGAGGAATTAGAACCTTTTATTATGCTTGGATTATTCAATTACTACAAAATTGTGTTTTGCATAATTTTATTCTCAGAAAAAGAAATTATGGCTGACAGCAGATAATTACGGTAAATATGAAAAAGGAGATTTTGTTTCTGGTCAACTCATTATACACAAGCCCCAGAGAACCTTACTGGGAAAATGTTGTGTTGTTTTCAAACCAACCAAACATAACCATGCTTTACAATGAAATGTATAAATTTATCTTAGTCAATTATTTGGATATACGATGTAAATTTTGAGAATAAATTTGTTTGCAAGATGAGAAATGTAAGATAATAGAAGCGAGAAAATAAGCACAAAGTTTTGAGTTTAATTTTAGATGACATGTTTTCTCTTTAGATTAAGTAGCAGAGATGAAATACACGTTCTCATCTTCATCTAGTTTGAAATTCAACACTACCATCCAACTTGGAAAAATATGCAAACTTACCTATTTCAGAATACAAAGAGATGAAAACTATACCAAGAGAAAGTAGAAAGGGTGTGGGTGGTGTAAAGCTGTAAAAGTGATAGGAAAGAGACAAAACACGACTCTGTCAAGACCTACACATCAAGCTCAAGGTTTAGGCAGTAGTGTGTTGGTTATTATTATAAGTATGGCTTGGTCTGAGTGGGAAATCTGCTGACGAAGTGTATATCCGCTAGTGGGATGGGTACAAAAGTACGTAATAGCTGATTGTTCTGAAACCAAGCTAGTGGGTATGAAGAATGGTAAATGCGATATAGGTTAGTTAGTAATATATTTCTAGTTCAGTAATAAAAGAGATAAGCTGAGTTCAGTAGGAATGGTGGTGGTGGTGGGTGGCATCCAATAAGAACTGTATGGATTGGCAGTAGTGCTAGTGGTTATGCTATGTGTTGGCTTTCTTTGGAGAAACCTTTGCCCAGAAAGGAATGAATGATCAAAGCCACACTGTGTACAATTACGGCAGAATACCAAAACCAACAACTGAAAGAAGAGCGGGGTTTTGCTTTATCGAAAATGCGTACAACTACAACACGAAGTTGGAGTTTTTCTCTGGTCAACATGCCAAATGCAATGTTTTCATGCTGCTTTCTTACTTTTTCAATGCAAAAGTTAACAAACGTACAGGAGAAAAACTGACTTTTTCTTTAGATACTAACCACCACTACCACGAAACGAACCAAATCTAAAAAGTAAAGGAATAGAGAAAGCTGAGCTACATGTTTCTATTAGTACACACTGGCTAGTTGCTTTCCCTTTGCTTTTACGAATACCACCACCATCACCACTACTGGTCTGACTTGATACCATACGGTGCGGGCTATATTTTCTCCTTGCTTAAGAGTGTGGTGTCTTTTACTTATGATGGTATGATGATGATAGTGAGCGTAGCCTGCAGCCTAGCTTTGGAGTTTGCTGTTTTGTTAGCTGCTTACTTCCTAGCCGGATCGATTCAACTTCTCTTTCTTTATTTCAGTTCTTTCTTTTACAACACTTGGTATTTTGTGACGTCCACCAGCCAGTCACTCTTCCTACTCTAAAGAGAGAAAAAGAATTCAAACACTACTTTTTCTTTAACTTTCTAAATTTAACAAGAATTTGAGCAATCAACCTTATTTCTCCTAAGAAAATAATCCCTTTTGTGAATACCATTTGTCTCACGACTCAAGATCAGTTTATGCCAACACACAATTTCTTACCCAAATGTCACCACACACGAATATCAAATAGATAGAATGATTAAACCCTAGCAAACTATGTATCTGCTTCTATGATTGAGATTACTATCAACATAACATAACCTGCACCCAATGAACGTTCCTTGCACAGCGGATATCATTCCAATGGTACTATCTAGCTTAGATCTATGTAAAGTACCTTTTGCTCTATAATTTCATTCTTTCCATAATTTTGACCAACCCCTGGGACATTTTTTAGCATGAACTATAGTGCCTGGTGTTATAGTATATATAGTATTTCGAGTACTATCCCTGGGTTTTGTGTTGGGCGGTTCCCTATCTTAAACCCTGTCTTTACCTTCGTTTTCTCTCTCTAATGTTATGTCTTAAAAGTCTCTTCAAATATCACGTCAAAAATCTCAAAACTCTCTCTAGAGCATCTTCAAGCTTCAACTACCACCTTACATGCTATTATCACTGCCACCTTCTTACTTCCTATCCGTGTCCAGGCAGAACTCAGAGGACTGAAGCACTTTTCCAGTATAGCCATAAGTATGTATATAGCTAGGCCAGTGATACCATTACAGATCTGGGTTGGCGTATGTAGATGTTGCAGTAGGTCATTCTTTATTGTCCCCTCAGGGATATTACACTGGCTTAGTGAAACACTTACTTTCTCTTGCGACAAACTAGACACAATCTAAAACACCCTTTGTTTACATTGTTTGTTACCTCTGTGTACCTCGTCTATTCTGCTTTGTGTTGTTTGTTTCCCACTTGGTTTTTTTCTAGAGTAAAAATGCATTAAAAGCCGACTTTTCATTTTAGGTTAAGACTTTTAAATTATGTACTATCTAAGGTAAACAAACTACTTGTTGTCTGTGTGATTTACTTTTATGTAAGGGTATATATCTATGAAAAAAGTAAATGTGTATGTATATTCAAAATAGTGAATTCATGCAGATGCTTCGTGTTTATTTCCTCTTGATCATATCACCCAGCAGGATGTTTACCTTTGCGAGTGCTCTGAAACTGATTTTTTTGCCATGAATTCACGTTTTATCGTTTTCTAGATTCAATTGCTTTATCTACGTAGGTGTTACACAAACTTTCTCCTTTCACTTCCAATCTAAGCATACTGTTTCGTCGTCTTGTACATTCTACCTAATAACATGAAGAAATGTTAAGCGAGAAGTGTAAAAACATAAAAACTATTATGAGTATGGAACCTCGTTCTAAGATCAATAAACACGTCAACCAACACACTCGTAGGTATTTATGATATAATTCTGCAAAAGAAAATGCATACTTGGACTGACTTTACTACTTCAATGTTTATGATTTTCCGGTTACAGGAAAACCATTAAAATTCCTTTTTACTATTTTCTTCTAAGTTTGATAAACGATAAATATTGATTACAAGAATTTTTTGCTAGTAGCCAAGGTTTTACTTTGCATTGTTTAATAAATAGTGTTTTTATTGTTAAGGTTTGAGTTCTCTTGTAAAGCTTCCGTTTGTATATTATTACTGAGAATTTATAATACAAAAATGATTCTTAGATTCCGTCTCTGAAACTGCCATAGGAAATGATCAAATATGCAATACAAATTTGCTATTGAATTGATTTTTTTTTTTAATTATCTTCTTTTATTAAAAAATCATTCTAATCGCGGAGGCCAAACTTTAGTTTGAGCTCTGCCAATATCAATCGAATCACTTTGGAAGTGAAACGTAGTCTTCCAAGCAGATAAATTTTAGTCACTCCTGCTTGTTCACCATATAAGGTTACAAGAATTGAAAATAATAGTCTTAAAATAATCCTGAAATAGGAATGAAATCCCTCAAAAGACAGAATTTAATTCTTCAATAAAGGGTTTTTGAGCCCACGCTATCTCGTTCTGGCTACAGTAGTATTATGCGGTAAATCTTGTATTGCCAACGGAAACCTTTGTATTTGTCAGTAATACCGTACTTACGTAGTAGGCCAAAAATATATTATTTTACCACTATTTGACAGTCTTACTTACTTCAAGTATGTTAAGTAAAATGCACAAAGGATTGTGAGATTTCTACTTTTGTGTGATTATTATTTCCAATAATGTTACTACCCCGACAGAAGAGTGGAGAATAGAAATTGATTTTCCTTTACCGGAAACTAAAGTAGATAAGAAGTTAAACATAGCAATAATTCCTTTTTTGTTTAAGCTAAGAATGCTGATCAAAGAGAAAATCAGAACGCTTGAGTAGAATTTAGGATGTAAATTCTAGTATCTTACTCCGTTGTCTCAATACCATATTTTTCAAGACGCTTACTTAACAAAGAAATGATTGTAGGTTCTTACTGATAATTCCAACAGAACACAGTGGTTCATACGAGTATTTGTGTTTGTAGGAGAAAAATAAAGAAAAATATAGGATTTTAAAAATATTACTTTCACGGTACGATGGGCATGTTTTGTTTAGAGTTTGAAAGGATGCAAAGCAAAGGCTGCGGCATATGATCGATGGATCCAAGCAGCAAAAATTTTTATCTTGAGTTTTTACCTTCATCATTACAAAATGCTGAAGTATATTATTTTTGCTCCGTATTGAAGCCATGTACTAACAATGCATGACTGTCACCCCATCATCTCCGATTTTAATGAGTGATATCTCAAAAAATCAAGCAAAAAATTAATAAC
>JAQGAA010000999.1:0-17904 GCA_034696425.1 Isotoma viridis | reverse complement strand
TAAGAGTATATAGTGTACATGTACGTGGTTACACTGATTTTTAGAATATCAGGGTCTAAAGTTTAAAATATATGCGTATGTAAAGAACTAGAGACTTTAACATAAAGCTCTTTACTTCTGTCAGCTTGAAAACTGATTTGAGTCTCTAGAAGTCAACAGAGTTATGTCAGCTAGTTAGTATTGATTTATACCGGGTGGTGTTTTGTGTTTTTTTAAACTTGAAATCGACTGATATGACTTTCAAACTAATTATTTAGACAACTAAGGAACTAAATTCCAATAAGAGTCAAATAATAGTTCATCATGGAGCTGAAATAACCGTAGTTGGTTGGTATTTTTTTCATAAGACTTGAAGTGGCTGTGACTTCTTGAGTTTTTGGAATTTCATCAATTCTTCTAGTTGGTTTTAGTTTTCGTTGTTAGTCTAAGTACCGTCAGTAAAAAGAACAATAAAATATTAGAAAAAGTGCTCTCTAGAGTTTCGTTAGTTTGTGACTTGGCATCAAATTTTCGTTAACAAGGGTTCCCTAAAGAGTTTTGAAAAGTAAGTGCTACCGTCCTGCCTGCATCATCACATCTCCCGAGTTGGGTTTCTTACATCTTTCATCATAATTATAATGAACTATGATGAAGATTGTGGTGATGGTGATACTTGAGACTTGAAGTAGTTTTCGTTTATTCGATTTTAACATTTGGCTTAAGTCTTCAACTTGAGTTGAGTCAGTTCTCAGTCTGAGTGGCAGTGGTGACTTTTATTAAAGAGTTTTTTTTAGATTTTATGAGATAAAACTTGGATGCTTTTTAACTCTTTCTCATTTTAAGTTTTATTACAATGAAATGTACGGGCTTACATTTTTAATACAAGATCTAAATGCAGTTTTCTATTTAGTGAATCAAATAATAAAACGAATCTCAAAGGTGATACTAAATTGAGAGGATAGAAGAACGCAGTGTTTTTGTGGAATTTTGTTCGACTTATATCATGCATAGCTTTAAAATTATAAAAAATTCCACAATCTCAATGAACTGTGAAGTTTAAGTCTATTTCAAGTATCAAGTTTTCTGCTGGTGGTGGGATTGATCATTTTTGGAGATACAGTCAATAAATGTCATTTCATCTGTGAAAAAAATCTAGCAAGCTGATCTCTTTATGACTTAAAAAGTTAGAAATTTTTTTTTCTAAACGAGAGACTCTGAACTTGTATCATCATTTTATGGTTCGACTATTTTGTGAATAGTTGTGCGTAAAATTGAAAACTTTTGGACACCATTGTGGAATGTTTCTTATTAGTTGATGATCCTCATGGTTGTATGGTATGTACATTCAACATTTTTGATATATTTATGATAGATCATATAATCTTCATCCACTGACTCTTAGGAATCTTTAGGTCATTTTTGGTTTGCCATTAATCGCACATAAAGTTTTCACATTCCTTGTAGTAAATACTAAATTTTATGTTTCGAGTGTGTTTTTTTTAAATGTTGAGATTCATATTAAAGTAATAAATATTAAATATCGTATTTGTCAAACTAACAATTTCATTTCACAAATTCTCTTGTTGTCAGTCAAGTTAAAAATGTATTTTGGATCTCATCTTCACTTCTCATGTCATAACTCAATTTAAATATAATTGTATAGAAGAAATGAAAGTTAGTGGATTGAAAACAAAAATAGAAATAGGAACAGGAACTACTTTTGGCATATAAAAGACGAGAAAGGTAAAAGGTGACACCATAGGGTCTTATTTATTCTTAAGTTATTCTTATCTTTAGTTGTTATAATAAATCAGTGGGAGTTATTGAAACGACTTATACTAGAGATAAATGTGTTGGACTTAAATTCTTTTTCTATTTCAAAATGCAAGTTCTAATCTAATTGTGTTTTTAATGCTTTCAAATTCTACATACATGATGCATGGCGCAATTCTAAATCGTGTCTATTATACTCTTCTTGCAAAGTTTGGTACTTTAATCTTCATGCTGCATGAATGATTATCGTGAAACAAAGCTTTGTTTTCTACAAGTCAAGACTAAAAAAGTAGAAATAGATATTCAGTCTTATTCGGTCGGATTGCCCTGATTACTTATTCGTTGACAAGAATTAATTTTCTCCCTGTGAATAACAGTCTCGATCTAAGTGTAAGATATTGCTTGCTTATGTATGGATTGAATATGACATGCATCTGTATAAAACCCCTGTAAATTTTCAGAAACTTACTACCGAAAACAAAACAGCATATTTCTAATCAAATTAAAAAGTCAGAATGTGAATAACCAGAAAGAAATAGTACAGTGTATGAGTGTAATGTAATGAAGATAATCTCTCGGCGATACACTATAGTAGATACATTCTGACAGGAAATGTTTTTTTTTAATTTTTTGATTTTTTGTTTCTGTTGTCTGTAAAATCAATCATTGCACATTAGGGATTAAAATTAGGACTGCTTTTTACGTAAGAAAGAATCAAAGATCTGACATTTTGATGGATTTGAGTCATTTGGCTAGAACATGCATGGTGAAGGTGATAAATAATCCCTTTTAAAGTGTTTTTGTAAGTCAGTCAATAAAGATAAGAAGTTGTGCAAGCAATTTGAAAGTGATATTTCTCTAATTGCGTGGGTTCAATTGAGGTCAGAATAGATTAAGTTACTAGTAAAGTGTATAGATGCTTTTTGCTTCGGATTTTGAGAAAAAATATTTTAATAACGTTTATTGCCTCGTGACTAGTGTGTTTGGTGAAAGCAGATATGTGTTTTAACTGTGTCTATTCATTAAAAATAATAGGACTGAAATTTATTATATATAATACAATATTTGCAAATAGGTGTTCTTCCAATTTCAACATATCTATAAAGCTGGTAAATTGAGTATGAAATTTGATTCGACACGTTGCTGGTTCTTAATTTAGCAGGTGTGTTTGTAATATGTATAATATATGACGGGAAGGGCGTGGGCGTGATACGAATCTCGCTTATCAGTAAACCCAGCACATACTATGGACTCTTACTCTCACCAACCACATTAATAATATAGAAAGCAAGGTATGAATGAGGGGTCATGGACTGGATAGTATTTTGTAATCTTCGGGATTTTACTTTTACTCATCTCTTAGCCAAGAACTTGTGTATTCTTCACAGAGTACAAAGCTTTGTATCCCATGTGGCTATGGGTAGGCTAAATGTAGATGGAAGAATGAGTTTAAAGAATTGTAAATGAAATTATCATGCGGAATGAAAAAAGTAAAAGGTCTTCAGGGGATTTAAGTGTAATCCCATTTAATCTCCATTTTTCGGTTGCTTTCCATTTTGCTTCATCTAACTTTTCAAGACTCGTTCTGGAATCTAGAGTAAGAAGAAATTGTTGCAAAGTGGAAATAGTATCGTTCAAACCCACACACTATTTCTACTTGTTACTACTACCTAATGTTGGCATTGGTTAGTAGTCTTTAGTCACACCGTATACTAGGGTTTGCTGGAGTGTACTGTATTGTGTAGTATTCTGTGGTAGTGGTGGAAGTAGAGCGAGAAATGGAGATTTGGCTGAAGCTGAAGGTCCCTCCGAAGGTCTTTTTGGCAAAAACTTGGAAAATTTGGAGGACGCACAACTGGATACAGATTTCAAGAGACTCTAAGTAGGGCAGTAACATCAGTTGGGAGTCACTGCTAGAATACCCGCCCATGAATCTAAACGACTTTTCCTTCCCATTTTACTTCTTCTGATGGAGTATCTTTCAGAAATGCTATTCAGGTGTCCTCCATCCATAACAAAGGAAGAAATATAAGCAGCTTTCACACCACTCGGCATTCTAAAAAAATAAAGGATGGATAATAATACGGCCCTGGAGTTGGAAATATGGAACTATGGAAGTAACGGGAACTTGAGAACTTGATCTCATCTTCTGGAAGATGTAGGCCATGCCACGCACACAAGGCGTTTATTGATTTCGCCTCGCCTAGCTTTCCCATGTATAGAGCATTTCCAAATCTGTACCATAGTTCGCAAAATGAACTTACAAGGATAAGGAAACCTACCTTGGGGCTGCAATGAATTTGAACTCTGTGAGAAGAACAATATAGGGTTACATTACATATACAAAGAGTCGTACAAAGTATAATAATTTCCTAGAAAGCTTTGGGCTTTTAGCAGGTGTGGAGAAATTTCTGCCATAAAGGTAACAGTGTATATAAGAAACTTGATTAGAATGGATAGCAGGGAGGTTGGGGTCGGTTATCCGCAATTTCGGGTCTCATAGTCTCATCTGCCAGAAGGGTTTACTTCAATCCTTATGAGAGCCTTCCATGTGTTTGTTTATATGGATGGCTGCCACATATTTACGTATTTATTTCGGTTGTCGTTTGTTTGTGCAGTTCCTCCACTCCCTCAAGTCAGTGGGAACGAGGAAGAGAGATTTATCTATCGGATTTAGTTTATTTTTTGTGGTTTATCGTTGATTTAGGTCTTCTCGGCCCAAAGGGTAAACACAATCACAAGGGAAACAGGGTGGAGTTGGATAGGATGGGTGGCTCTTTTTCCTCAACTACCTGGATCATATTAATTTGGATTTTTTGAGATAAGCTTTATTGCAAAAAGTTGGATTTCAGAGATATGGATGATATTTGAAGCTTTACATGTTTTATCTAGCTCTCACCTAATTTACTTACATGCTCGAAAATAATTGGAAATCGATGTTAGTAATTTTGATGTGATAGTAAAGATTAGGAGAGATAAGGAGTGAATATAGAGGAAGGAAGGTGAGCATTATTTTTAATCTATGTATCTGTAAAATTGCTAGCATTTTGACCCTTGGCATCCGTTCATTCAAATTAGTACCACCCATTTAAATGAAACTTTAAATTTTAATTGAAAATTTTTTACTTGTTGAATAGCATTTTATTGGTTGTATTTATTAATTTATGTCCGTCTGCAAGGTAGATGATGCATTTCTGCATATGGACACAAAAAAATGTTCTTCAAATCAAACTATTTTTGCATATATAACTTCTTATTATCTTATTCGAATTCTTCTTCTTTAATTTATGAGGTAAATGAAATTTATGCAGAATTACACGGATGCTGCTGAGACAGCTGAAGTGTTTCAAAAAAACATGTTCTCACACCTCGTTAACATGACTTCCCTGTATTTTGATTAATAATCGTGAAATTAATTACGTTTTTATTAATGCTTGATTTGATGATTACAAATGTTTGATTGATTGAAAAACTCAATGAATACCGTACAAATGAGCCACTCCACCAAGTATAATTGAATATTATTTATGACAACCAGTCAGTTTCTTATCTTTTAACAATATAAATTAGCATTTTTAAAGGATAATATTGAATTGCAAAACATCCAAAAATATTTTTTTCTTAAAATAATTTCTTCTCTTTAATTCAATTTCCAAAGTTGTATTCACATTTTATGATGAGTTATGCAAGACGTAACTGACTGGCGTATTAATTGGCACTCAAGATGCTGTTTAAAGACATAAAAGAATTTCTATCTGCAATTTTATGAATTCCTTTTAAGTTAAGCATGAATTATGTTACAATTGTCAAATGTGCATTATTTAGTTGCATTGTGGAATGAATTGCATTTCTTAAAAAAAAATTGCGTAATAAAAAGATATATTTTTACATGTGAATGTGAAATTAAAAGTGAAAAATAACCCATGACAAGGTGACGTTTAGTAGGGTAGTGTTCATTGTTCTTCTACTTAACTGTACTACTGATGCATTTTACTTTGGGTTGGGCTCAATTTAAATTAATATATTTCAAATAGCAGAGATAGTAAAAGGTTGTAATAAGTAAATGTATCATTAAGCTATCAAAAGAAATGGAGTGTTAAGAATGATTGAATTGTAATAATCAACCTCAGCCTCAAGAGAGATGTAGATGTAATGTGATTTTATTGTAGTGTGGGTGACTTGGTAATAAATTCATTGAAGCGAGCTATTTAAATGGAAAAGAGTGATTGTGAATTGTAAATTATAATTTACAAAATGTATGTATTGGACAGATCATGTGGTATCAATTAATTACCAGAATAGACTTTACGGATATATACGTATCGTCCGTATCACATATTATGATCACGATGACATTTTGATAGAAAATAAGTGAAAGTGAGTTTATGTTGTTAAAACACAATAAGGTAGGTAAGTAGTTATTTTAATGAAAAAGGAGCTGAAGGCCTTATGCTACTTTAAAATATTTAAATTGGAATTTTAAATGTCCCTAAGGACACCCCATGGCTAGAGAGGTAGTACTTGTTTTTATTAGTTAGTTGGTCACCGATGATGATGGAGCTTTCAAGGATTATGCATACATTTGATCTTTAGAAATCACGTATTGATTTTTTTGGATAAAGTTTTATTCAGCTTTTGATTTACCAAGTTTTGTTTGTGTGTGAGGTGAATAAACATAAATAATTAAAGCTGAAATACGAGCCAAGAAGGTTTATTAATCTTTTCTCTACAGCTTTTATAAAAAATTAAGGGGTTGTTTATGTGGCTTAAAGAGTTTGTCAACTGTCATTTGCGGAAAGTTTTGAGAATTTGGATTTGGTTTATCTAAAACTTAACGTTGATGTTGGACCTTTGACAACTGTCAGTTTCTGTTACTTTCGACTTAATGGAATATTATATGAGCCCAAACATGAATGACCGTCACCTCAGTTATCCAAAAATACATATTAAAACAAGGTTGAGTATCAAACTCAGAACAAACCAAGTAAGACGTTACTTTTGAACAGTCCCTAGCCTAGGTAAGTTTAGTTCAAAGAGTTTCAAGAGGATTAAATGAGAAAATGGCAGACACGTGTCGTTTTAATTGAACAGCAGAAGTCAAAAACAGAATCACATAGGAGTGAGTGAGGACTACATGTCTTTTATGGTAATACTTAAGGGTAGTGAAACTATTTACTTGTCTTAATTGGGAATCGAGATGAAAGTCTAGAAAACATTCTCATCAATCGATTTGTTTGCTTTCAAAGCTTACATGTGTGTTCTTAGTAAAACGTGAAAGGTTCTTCATGTACTTAATTAAAGGTGTCCTGGTTCATCAATACTTGGTCTGATTTTTATTTTAAATTGAACCCAAGTCACTGTCAGGTTCTCATGTTTAGAGGAATTTTAAATAGTAGTTTGTTGATGCTTTTAATGTCATGTCTTTCGTATTAAGCTCTTTAATTGACACTTACATATTTTGTATGAATTTTTGTATTTAAAAAAAGGCTTAAGATTGTTCAATACAATAACTGTTGAAATAGGTATTCTTCTGTAAGAGAAATTTTAAATTACATTTATGTTTTTGACATTTTTTGGCCTTTGGTGTTGGCAGCTTTGATCAAAATTTATATTGGCAATATTTATTGAGATTAAATATGCATACGAGCATGAAGTTTGTTATTGCTACTTTGAAAAGCCTAATTTTATTCTTGAACCATCGTAGCTATGCGTTAACATGTGCCGACCCAATCAAACTCCGATAGTGAAATGTATCATCATCATGGGTCAGTTATCAAAAGATTTAGTACATCTGGGAAGTCTATAAAGCAAGCCTGTTTTTAGACCCTAAAGCTTGTGCTGATGAGAACTTTCAAAAATAGTGAATGATTTGACAGGTCAAATACTGTAAATCTTCCAACTTTTGTAATTCGAGAAGATTCGATTCAACTTTAAAGAGATTGACATACGAAGGGGGTGTAATATAAATGTGTAATGAAATGAGTACTTGCAACTCCTATACTACTACCTCGTACCCTGTAATCTTTATTGCCTTGAATGCCTTGTTAATAATATTATGCACTAGTAGTAAAGTAGTAGGACTGACCAACATAACAATTTAATAGTAGTAGTGAAATGAAAAAATGATTTGTAAACTTCAAAATGTAAAAGTCATTCTATGAAACTGAATACGGGTTAATCAGATTCAGGTTTATGTAGGCAAGTAGTAGTAATACTACTAGCAATAATCTAGTCATTTCATTTTTAACTCTCAATTTATTTAATCTCACTCAAACTTCTATTATTTATGACTTAATCAGTTTGTAAATTGATGAGGTAGCTAACAAGTGACCAGTCATCATTATACTTATTTAGTATAGAGTGAGTCCTCCGCAAACTATCTTCTCATTTTGTTGGCAAAGTCAACACACACAATCTCAATCTTATAAAACTTTTTATGGAAGTTTAATGGCATCAAAAATCCAAAAGAAGTTTTTGTTTTCAAATTAAAAAACATATCGAAAATTGACGTATAATAATAATATCAACTCAACTCATAATCATATGAAATCCCATTTATCATTGTATTGCATTATTATTACAATTTGTAATTTTTGTTCCACATTTTGATTTCTTGGCATTGACAGTGCGAACATTTACTCGAAGATCTCGTAATTTTTCTATCGAACATGCAAGGATTTCCTTTGGCTCAGGACTAATGATGAATTTCTCACATTTTTTATGTATTAATAATTTTATTACTGTACACAAGTTGTGATTAATTGTTTTGGAAAATTTTTATTTGATTAGTGTAAAGTCTTGTTCTTTTTTCTATTCTAGTTAAAAAGTGAAGGTTAAGGACATTTGTTGTTGCTTGTCTTGTAGGATTACGTTGTGTTACCAACTTGCATTTTAAACATTCCGATTGCAATTTTGTAATTGATGCAGTGGCACTTGGCATTCTTTTTTGGACATTATTTTTCATGTGCGTTATTTTAACACATTTTCTGTTATAACTCTATTTGGTTTTAATTATTACCAAGGTGTGATACACTAGCCTTAGCGTGCTAGTGGCTATATTGTGAGTGAGTGTGAATTAAATGGGAACAAAATATTATCTAGAGCATGGAAATAGACTCTAATTTAGTCAGAATTGGTCCTCTTTTTTCTTTATCTGCGTTTACTAGTGGTTTCTTTGTGATTGTGACAAGCGTGTGTAATTTTGGCCGCATTTGATTTTCTGATTTTTTTGAAATGAAAAGGACAAAAGTAGCTTGAAACCGGTTGCTAGTTGATCTTAAAAACTTTTCTTTAAAAGGTGTATATGAAATTGTGCCGGTATATATATGTTTGGGTGTTTTCACATGATGTTTGCATCTTGAAACAATTAAAAATCAGTTCAGTAGCAAGTAGCACTATAAATGTAAAGAAGCCGACAGACTGATACACTCATTTTAGATCAGATAGGAGTGGAGTACACAATAAAAAAGGCACACACACCTGTCATCTAAATTAACAATTATCAAATGGCTTTTTGTCTTATATTATTCTCATCTTGAGTGAGAGAATGAATTTGCATTTTAGTTTGTGGTTGAATCGAAAAGTACATTTTTGCAAGGAAAAGTAAGCCACAGGAAAGGACTTTAGTGAAATTATTATTTTCGGCATTTTTATAATTATATGATAAGACAGTCGATGACTCCAAGCCAAGTTTGTCACATTTAGTGTTAGTTTGTGAAGTAAAATATAAAAGCGCAACTTTCTTAGTTGTTAATGTGTTATAATATTGTAAAGAGTGGCTTTGTTTTTAAGAAGTAGCATTTAACATCTTTTATTGATGCAATTAATCCGAGAAGATCTACCATTTATGGTGAGCTTATGATAATAATGGGAGTTGGTAATGTATGCATAATATTAGTATTAAGCTTGTGTGAGTTGCAATTAATTCAGCCGACACAACTCAACACCATTATCAACGATTGTTGATTTTGATTGTTTTGTTGATTGTTGTGTAGTTTTGGTATTTAGTCTTCTCAAACGGTTGTTTATATGTCCAATGTCCAACGTGCTCTTTAGAAATCTGGTTTTATGAGCTAGAAGAAAGGGCAATAATTTGTAATTGATGTTTTGAATGTTTGAATATGAAAAGTAATGTGTGTTTGTTTTTGTTTGTGATTTCAGGATGTAGATACCATTTACTTGTCGCATGATTCCAGGGAGTTGTGCCTCAACGATTTTGACCATCTTGAGCCTCGGTAAGTTTAATAATCTTAATTCTTACATTTTTTAGATGTCTATTGAAGCTAATTTGGTGAAATACTACGCATTCGCATTGTTATTAATTCTTGTAAAATAATGCCTAAAGTAATGTGGAAAGTATGGTAACTGGATTTTATTTTTCAACGTTTGGCAATTTTGAAATCCATAATTGATATTTTAGAACGATTGTTAAAAAATACGAAAATAATATACTAAAGAGTTAATCAGTGTTAGACGGAAAGCCATGATATAATTATAATATAGAATCGAAAAAAAAACTTAATAATCTCGACGAATGAATACTGATTTTTATTTATTTATAATGATTTTTTATACTTTCTTATTATGTATTAGTCAAATTTAAAAAACTTAAGTAATATTTTGTGTAACTTTTATCCAATTCGATACGATAAATTTTCAAGTAATAACAAAACTAACCAAGCTTGTCATGTTAATACATTTCTTTGAAATCAGAAGCTGCAAAAGTCAGCAGGGTTCCATCTCGTTATTCATTATTTATCAGTCGGAGCAATTAAAAAGAAATCTGGTGACCAAATTTGGCAAACGTTAGTAATGTTATAATACAAAATATCGTAATAGGTAATACACAATATCAAAAAAGGTATAAACTAACTAACTTGATAGTAATTACGAATAAAAATTAGAAAATAATCTTGTTTTTAAATTCCAACCCAACACAACTCTATTATTAACTACAACTTCTCTGCAGTAATTATTATTATAGCATTCTCGTCTCGAACTAACTAACTGATAATGTAAATGTGTAATTGAGCTGTTTCATATCTTGGATGATTTAAACAGATTATTAAGATTTAAAAGAGAGAGAGAGAGAGAGGAGAAAAAATGAAAGTTTGTGATTGAATTAAATCTCTTGAGTTAATAACGCTATGATAGGTTATATTATAATTGTTAGGTATATAATATAATATTAATAGATAAAGATTTTTGTTTGTTTTTAAATGAAATTGGTAATAATTTATGAGGGAACTGGAGATGATTTTGATTGATAGTTAAATTTAAACTTAAACTCTATAAACATATCATAGATCAGATAATGCTACGTGTTAGTGTTAACTCCTATAAAAATATAGAGATTCAGTAATAAATTACGAATTCTTTAAAGTTTTTAACCACTAAATTATTATTATATCTCTGAAAGGAAAAGTTAAGACTTATATTGTGTCTGTACTGCAGTCAGAAAAGTGGTTGATAGTGAAGCGAAGGTAATAATAATAAAATAATATACTTGTATTTAAAACTAATTTATATCTGTATAAGTTTTCAGGACTATTAGGTGAGGTATGGATTTTTTTAAGGTTACTAAAGTAGTTGAGAGTCAGTCAGTAGGGTTAGGTTTAGGTTAAGTAAATTGGTCAAGTAAAATACTAACTCATTCAATTGATCGAAAAAGATTATAAACTAAGACTACAACATATAGATGCACTACTGATACTAGGTACTAACTATTATAACTACTACTGACTTTATTTGTGGTTCATTCATGTTAATATGCTAGTCTGTAGTCTCTGTAGGTGGCAAAGAACTATTAAGGATTTTACTTTAAGTAAAAGAGTTACGTTGTTGTTCAGTGTAACTATATTATTTGGTAATTGGTAATGTTCATCGTAACGATTGAGGTGTAAAAAGTTTAAAAATGGAATTGTTGGGTAACCACACCATAAAATTGTACTTTTAAGTGATAAGTAGGTACTTGCTTTTCCTGATAATTATTATTTTTTATATATTATTATTATCATATTGTGATATTAATTGAACTTGCTTGGTTAAGTAATGGGGATTTAATACACTTTTGTTCTTAATGATTGTTTTTTCTTTTCAATACTATGTAAGAGATTAACTTGTGATTTATTAATAGGGAAATGCATTTTTGCATATTACATTTGCATTCGCAATGATCATAAGGGGATTTCACAGTCAGTAGTTAATATTAGTAGTTTAAGGTGAAGTCATTAAATTGAATACTGTGTTGTATGTAGGCATTGGAAAAGTTATTAATGAAACGACATGGTGTAATTATGTTATGTTACTCCAATCCAGTTCCTTAAATGGAATTTTATAACATTATTTGTTTGCATTGGTATTATTATTGTTGTTAGTTAGTTGCAAATATGTTTAGAAGCGAATATGGTAGAAATAAAATTAACTGAGTTCCGCTGAAAGAAAAAAAAAGCTTAAAAAAGTACATTTTGTCTTGTGAGCTAATACAAAATATCAATATAATAGTAATTATTCACTAAATCATAAATTAATTTTTTGTCTTTTGTAACGTTCATTCAGGGATTTGACGCCGATTCTGAGTGCATTGGAGTACAACACGTGGTTCAAGTCACTTAAAGGTAGCCATGTGAAGTTGTCTCACGAAGCGATGGATAGATTTCTTCACGTTGTTCGCAAGTCTTTGACAATTGAAGAACTTCATTTCGAAAATATTGGAGCCAAAACGTGAGTTATTTTCTCTAAATAATTCAAAGTCTTTCGTGATTGAGAGATTTATTTGTGTTTTTAAAGAGATATAATATTAAAATGACCATTACTTACTATAGGTAAGCTATTGATTTCATTATTGGTTTTGCGTCGAAAGAAATTCCTTAAAAATAATATATGGTACTTGAGAATTAACTGAGGTAACCTTTGACTCTAAAGATTTTTCTTGTAACTTATCCCATCAATCAGGTAATTATTCGACGTCCATTTAAGCTTAGGTATGCTTAATTGTAATAACTTTTGACTTTTAGATGTAGCTATTTCAAATGGCTCATCTCAACTCAAGTAGAAAAGCTTCGTAATAACAAGTTAATGTGATGGACATGGGTTAGAATGGATTGAATCTTCTTAATGAGAATAGATACTATACAAGTCATGCTCTACTTTCTTAGTTTCTCTCATCATAAAAAAAATTTCTCATTTTTATTTTTATTACTTTTATTATTTTTGGGAATTACAGATGATTCCTTGTAAGATGTCTACGTTTTAATTTTATAGTGTTCATAAATTATGTAGAGTTGACTTTTGTAGCTCTTTAACAAAATGATCATTGCGTAAGGTTTCATTAAAGCTATTTACTCGCTTTTTAACCACAAATTTTACTACCCTCCTTTGCTACCTAATCTCAAACCCAAATCCAAAAAAACAATTTAAAAAAAATTAAGCATTAAAGTTTATGCATGATTTTAGGTGCAGTTATAAATAAGTCTCTTATTTCAGGTGCAGTATTTTTTGTATCGGCTCATGGCTCATATCAGTTAAAGAAGCAACTTGCGAATATCCCTTTGTTCTTTTAAGTTCAGTAAGGATTATTATTATGATGATCATCACCATCTTTGTTGTTAATGTCTTATATTATCATGTAATAGTAGTAATAATAAGTCTATTTAGCAAGAAAAAAAATATCTCAAGAAGATTCATGTGTTTCCTTTTCAAAGTTATTAATATCTACATAGTAGAAGCACTCGTAGTGTTATTTTAACACAAAGAAGGTGAAGAAGAATGATTGCCCTTTATAAGTTGTAACAAGGAGTGAAATACATTATAATAAAATAATACTGAAGATGATTAAAAGCAAAAAAGTAAATTAAAAGGAGAAGGTGGTATTAGTTATATCAGTGAATTACAAGATTGCCTTTAGTTTCATCTTATTCTCTCTATCCTAATAAAAATAAAATTTTATTCATATTAAAAGTTAACTTAGATTTCTATTGGAATGAATCCATCTTGTTTATTTAGCTAGAGCTTAAACTCATAAACTAATTATTGTTAATTTTTTGAAGAAGAGTTTAGAATTAAAAGAAAAAAATCTCTTCAGTCTCTCTTTGGCTTTCTATTAGTTCAGTCTCATCTTCTTTCAAACTATTTTTTTCTTCTTCTTCATCTTGTTATTTTTTAATTCATCAAGTTTAGTTAATTAATGGTTATTGTAAACAATTAATAATTAGCTTCTTTATTGTGTGTAAAAATGAGTTTTCTGGTGTAAAGTTTTTTTAATTACAAAGACAAAAAAATCTGAATTGTTCTTTTTCTCGTCTTCTGAAATTAACAAAAGGTGTAAAAGGAAGCAGTTTTTAGTTGTTATAAAAAACATGAAAAAAATGTTTTAAGACACTTTGATCGTGATTTGAGATACAAAAAAATTAAAAACTTTTTGTGGTTTGTTTTATGTCGTGATTTGATTTTGGTGAAAAAGTGCGAAATCTAGTAGCTTCAACCTGTTGTTGGAATTAAAAGTAGGTGGTGAAGTTGTTGTACTTGCTACTGCTACTTCTTACTCTACTACTATTTGCTTACTGCTATTTGTTAAAGTGGTATCAAGTTTGATCGTCGTGTCGGGTTCACTAGACTAAAAACGGTTTCTTCATGTTGGAAAAAATTAGCAAAGTTATTCGGGATGCACACGCACAACAGGTTTACCTTGCGATGTAAGTTATGATTACTATTTTTTTGCTCATGGTTATTGTCTACCGGTAATATAGGTCAAGGGAAATAGAGCTTTTTTTTGAAATCAGGTGCAGACTTCTCTTACGGAGTTAGTAGGTAGGGTTTTCTTTCATCCGATGTTTTAAGTTAAGGGCGTAAGTCAATTTGAGAAGCAGATATTACTAACAATAAGTTTTATACAAATGTATACTTCATTCATATATGGATCACAGGTAAAATTCTTCAAGCCTACATGTCTTAAGCCATTTGCCAATGTACTTTTGTGTATATATATCCCTTTATAGGGAACGCCATGCATTTTTGTAACAATAATTAGTCATAAAGCACGTGAATTTTTCACGCCTAAAACGGAAACGCGAGTTAAATTTTCTTATGCAAATTATAATAATTTTTGGTAAGTAGGTAGTTGGTTATTTCCTGACAAATCCATTAAAATCTCTAGGTATCTATGTAGCTTCTCTTCAAGTTAACTTTTTGTGGTAGTGTGGGATTTCAAACGAAGGATGTCACACACACTGACTGATCCTGACGTTTTTGTATCATTATTATTATTACAGCTCATTCATTTATATTGTACTAAATAGTTTAGTTCAGCATATAAAACAATAAAATTACAATTTACATGACATGCTGACACACAGAGTTAACATGAAAACTCGGGAAAGGGTTTTGGGACTTAAAAGTTTTGTAGGTTAGAATGTTAGAAAGGCAAGGTAAACGATGGGAAGTTTCGTAAAAATATTTTTAAACTAAATGTATTGGGTGTATTTCTATTCTTGAGTATTTTACTTGTGACCGAACCACAATGCTTAAAGTGATTTAGATGGTAAAGGAATGATTCTCTTTCTCAAAGAAAATGGAAATAAATGGGTCTGTGTAGTTTATAGTTTTCGTCTCATAAAACAAATTTTCTGAACATGTCACAACTGTCAACTAACTTTTTGTGTTATTTTTGTGTGTTTTGCAGAGACTTTGCTCAGAAGCTGTCAGCAGCCTTAAGTTACAATACGAATAGTCAAGTTCATACTATAGACCTGTCACATAACATGATCGAAGACAAAGGTAAGTTCAATCGAAAGTGAGGAGATTGTTATGAATTGAGACAATGAAATGATTATAGATTGAAAATATTAAGATTGAAATTTTTTGTGGCCAAATGCTAATTAAACTGCTGCTGAGTGAAATTATCATTTGGTTGATAGACGGTATTATTCTATTAAATCGATTGATGAAAAATGTGGCCGGCTTTTCTTTCTTTTGTATTTAAAATCATTTCATTGTTGATTGTTGTGGTTTCTTTTTTTACTTATTCGTAATGAAATGTAATGAGATTAGGTGGTTATATTCTAAAGACTAAAAATCCTTTTGTTTTGTGGTATTTTGTGCTAAACAGGTGCTATTCATTTGAGTAATCCGTTGGCGAAATTGTGTCGAGGTCCAGTGTGGCTCAACTTGTCCCAATGTGGTTTGTCAGCGAAGGGAGTTGCTCAACTGGCTCATGCTCTGGCCCTAAACCGTTGCGCCCCCAATAGCCTCACCCATCTCAACCTTGCTGGGAACTCTCTTAAGGATGATATCAATGTAATTTAATACCTTCCAAACTTTGTGATTTATGGTGGACTTAGAGAACCGTTGGAAGTTTTGTAATCTCGGGCAGTAGGCAATAGTAGCTTAGGAATGTATTTAAGAAGTTTCTTATTTTATCCGGATGGTTACTTCAGGCTTGGAAGTTTTAACTACCAGGCAGTACACGATTTTATAACTTTTAGACAGCTTTTAGAAATAGAAACTAAGCCGATAGTTGCTTGTAATTTGATATTAGACCTGACAAGAGTCAGGACGGGTCATAAAGTTTACTTATTTAAGGCGAAAGGTGACCACATGCTCATTTATATGATGCTTGACAGTTTCAAGTCTAGGGAAAGAACGAGCTATTGTGAAAAGCCATTTTTTAAATTCGCTAATGCGTATTTTGTCAAAGAAAGTAGAAAAATATATGATAGCAAAGAAAGATAATATTAAACAGCACCAATGATTAGAAGATGGGTTACTTAAAAAGATTCAATTTTGTTTTAAAACAAACGACAATAATAATGATAGTGAATGTGCTATTATAATACCTATCAAATATCGCATTGTATTCAATTGATATTTGAAAGTAGACCTCATTTGTTACCGGATCTTCATTTATCTAAAATCTCTTCATTTTTCTTTTTGTGGTCTATTGTCCTGCTGTCCCAAATTGTTGAAGTCGTGAGTCTGAGATTTCGTTTGTGTTATGGTATAGTATCCAAATCCCTGTGTCCTGTGTGCTAAACGAATCATCATACACACAGCAGTCAGTCAGGATTTATAAATATAAGGATTGTCACAGTCACGAGCATTTGTTTAGCACTATCAGTAATAGTAAAAGTAAAATGTCTCGAGTTGATTCTATCAAAAAAACTAATTCGGTGATATATTATGGTAAAGTACGTTACGTTGTTAAGTAGGCAGCAAGTATTTCAAATGAAATGATCGCCCAATGACTTTTACTACATACGAACGAAATCACATTTATTCGTGCATCGCCCAACATTTTCAGCAATGATTCTCATAGACGATTGAGATTGCATAGTATAGTGGCACGAAGTCAAGGATAATTTATTGACCAAATCCAATTGAGAATGATTTATTGATTTGTTTGTTCTTGTTTTTTCTTCCTTACAGAACCTATGCAACTTCTTGGCTCAACCAAATTCCATTACATTTCTTGATCTCTCAGGGACTGACTGCAATTTAGAAACAGTAAGTCAAAACTTGATTCATTTCTCCTAATTGCTAAAAGGTATTTCTTTTTATATACATGTGTAATGCGGTTTGTCTTATCTTCACTCTCGGTAATGCATTAGTTTTCTGGATGTCTTTCTCTATCTTAAATGGTACACACACTAAGGAAACGGCTCACCTCTACTTGATTTTTTCTTCCTAGAGGTGGAAGAACTAACTGTCTAATTTTGATTTGCGAATGAAAAAGAAAATTTTGTTGTTAATTTTAGTTTTGATGACCGATACGATCCGTTTATTTTTGGCTGGGCTTCAAATTGTAATTTATTTGTACGTGAGGTACCTCTTCTAGACCACGTTTGAGTTTTTTTATCGTGTGAAGAGTCAGTTGGTTTATTGGGATGAAGGGCTTTAAAGGGTGATGCATTGAAATATGTATAACGTCCAAGGGTGGTTCTGGTTGATTCGAGTCTTCACTTCAGGCTACACCCTTGGTTGATTAAACCGACCCTGCGGCGTATCCTTTACTTTAATAATGTTGCGAATTCTAACAAATTATCCTGATGAAACGTAGCAGTTTATTTTTTATATATAAATGAATTTAAAAAGTCTAATACAAGTAATTAAACGCTTCTTTGGGTCAATGTTTTTAGCTTTCCATTATATCTGTAATTT
>JAQGAA010000998.1:0-17908 GCA_034696425.1 Isotoma viridis | reverse complement strand
TACTTGAATTCGACAAAATAAACTTCAGTATGACTAAGTAAAGGCATTGCTATTTTGTATTTTATTAATTTTTGTTTGAAACTTATGTGATCAAAACTTTGTACCGTTTATGAAAATTTTTATTCAATATCCAAAAATTCAAAACTATATTCATATGCTAGAATTTAAAAAATATATGCTATGCTATGTACTACATTGTAAATAAGCGATTCATTCGGCTAAAAAAAGCATCCAAAAGTTGATTGATGATAATGCAGTGGGATGTGGGATTGATTAAACATAAAACTGTGATCTTTATAGTTGGTTGATATTGGTTGAAAGGGCGACCATGACCATATCAATCAGAAAAATTCGGGACACTGGAGAAACTTGTTTATCTTGATGACTATTACTCTCCCGCATCACGTATAATATAATAGTTTAGTTACATTCTTGTCACAAATAATAATGCATTATGCCGAGTATATATAGAATCAGTTCGAACTCTGAAATTCTTTAGCTAAATATTGTAATTGGAGTAATTTTACTTATTTTTCAATGTTGTCAAAAAGTACGGTCTAAAAATTGCAATAAAAATCAGTATATATACACTTTAGAAACAACCAAGGCAGCTCAGGTCATCGGGATAGCATCCAGCACCGATACGGATGGTTACGTTTATTATTTTCAATTTACTGTGTAAGATAAATTGCATTACGACAGTATAAGAGAAAGTAAATCGATGAACTAATGTTAAAAATTAATCATTTATGTCTGAAAGCTTTCTCCAGCTAGCAAAATCAAAATGGGTTCATCTGATGTGAAAATTAATCATATGGGAGTCTCTCATCTCTCTGTTTTATTTCAAGAAGATTATTTTGACTTTGGCTTAAACCAGGAAACCATATTTTAAAAACTTTTTATATACTCTGTATATATCTAAAACCTGTTGCTTATTGATAAAAAAGCATTATTATGTTTATTTATGGCAAAGTAAGCACATAAAATGTGCCGGTTTTTGAATTAAAAAGCAAATTTTAGATTTCACATGGCTTCAAAAACATATTAAATTGCTCATGACAGATCCGTATTAAATTCCCGTTTCATCATTCACTCTTCTTTATCCACCCGGACCAGGACGCAAAAACGTAAGGATATATAACATTACAAACAGGTTTTAGTTTTAAAGTGCCTGCATAAAAATAGACAGACACCTCTCTACTACCCGGTTTCTGGCGATACTTTATTTCCCATGCAACAACCCGTTTTTTCTTCTTCTAGAATTTAAGAACTTCTCTCTCTGCCTATGTTACCCGAGTAGTGCAACATTATATTATTTCAGTCTCCAGTTTCCACCAGGGTTGTTGGATCAACTCACTGAAACCTCCCTACAGAGACGAAAGATATTATGCTTGCCTAGCTTTCTCTGGTTTTGCTTATTGACTCAATATATTGATTCGCTTCTCAACAGTGTGTTTCTACGTGCATGGCATAACATGAGGTAATGCAATGTTCTCTCGTAATAGAACTCGGAGAAAGCAAGCAAACTGGTTAAAAAGGGTTGCCCTATGCTCTATGTATGTGTGTCTGTAGATTCAGTGGATCCCACACTTGAAGGTTTACATACATAAACAGTCAGTAGGACTAGTGGCAGGCAGTGGTGGTAGGAGAAAAAAAGAGACTCTTTCACTCCTCTGTCTACTAGAATCAAGAGGTGAAAGTGGACTTAAGTGAAAGTTATCTTTATCGTATCATTCCTATCACGTATACAACGATAAAAGACCCAATTAGAAGACCACATGCTACTGCTACTACTACTTGATGAGAATCTAATCCGTCTACTAAGCCTATATAGGTTTTTTTTACAACAGATTCCCGTTGTTTTAGTAGTGTTTAGTCTAGAAATAGGTGTAGTAATATATATATTATCCAGTTCCATTTGTTTTTGCTCGGATGGAGTGTTGAATTTTTAAATTTTGTCATACCAAGGTGATTAATTAAAAATTTGTGTTCAGTACTGTGTTTAGAGTATGTAGAAAAAATGTATATAGTGTTTAGGGGTTAAAGAATTGGCATTTCCACTGATTAGAAACAGATAAGGATTGTGACGTACATGAGGCCAGAGGCAGTCTGGAATAGGTGTGTACCCTTGTATTAATCGATTTTAGTAACAAAATGCAGATCAGTAGTAGAGATTACGAGCAAATAAACAGCTACACTGATACAGTGTTAGAAAATCTTCATGTACAAATGGTTGATCAAGGGTATAACAATATCCAACTTCCGGATACCCGAACGAATTTTTCTAAAAGAAGACTGGGTGTAACTTGGCAGGGAGAGGCTGTTCTTTACAATGGTATACTCAAAGGTTTAGAAACTATTCATCGGACGGGGGAAGAAGCTGTTATAACGATTAATGTAAGATTTTTACTTGAGATTATATTGATTTGAATATAAGAAATTCTGGTATTGAAGGTATTGTGCTTTTAGATGGATGGGGTAGCAGTAGACGTAGGAATCGGTATTGTGAATGCCGAATTGGCCTATGACATTCACGCAACTTTCATGAAACATGGTCCAAGGGGTTCGATCACAGGAAGTTTGTCGCATATCAAATGTGATGTTCAACTTTGTCTTGTTCCAGGATCAGACAAAGTAGTTTTGGAGAAATTACTCGTGAAAGATATTGGACAGATCAAAGCTAAAATTACTGGCTTGGGTTCTGTGCTTAATTTTGTTGTTTCACATGTAAGTTTATTTTATAAAGTATAAATGATAGAATATGTCTTAAAATTCAGAATAAAATATTTAAACATTTTTTAAATTACACTTTCTAGATAATTCAATTAGTTGGGAATCGAGTGAAATGGAAAGTGTCCACAATGCTAGAAGGAGTGATTAAGGATTTGTTAAATGAGATAATTGCTAAAACACCGCTTCCAACGTCTACTCTTGATGTGACCATGATGCTTCTGCTCACTTAGGTTACGCCAAAAAGTTATTTGGGATTTAGTACTGAAGAATCAAAGATATTTTTCAGAAGGAAGGTAGGAAACTGAAACAGAAATGTCCACAGATTACATTGTACGCTATTAAATCACAATGTCAATGTCATAAATTAATAATATTAAACTAAAGCTAGTTAGATTTCAAGCTATTTGGGAATAAATACGATAGATTTAGAAAAATTCCCGAAAAAAACTCTCAGGGTCTTTGCGGGTACAGAATATGGAAATGAGTTCTATAAGTTCCACGAAGAAAAATCTTTTAGTCCGGATAGTCCCGAATTCGGTGATGACACTTATAGTCGTTGGTTTTACGACTACTATTGTGAGTATTTTTTGCAAAAATCTCTTCTCGTGCAACGAGCTCTCTTTTACATTAACACTTAATTGAATAATAATTAGTAAAACACCAAAATGACATTCACTAATCAACATCACCAACTATATACCAAAACCACATAATATTATTATTATAAATTAAGTTACATTTAATCATTATCACCCTTACCACCACAAGCAATCTAAAAATTTAATCCTTATATCCATTTATTATCCACGAATACGCAAGTACAAACCTAAAATACACGCTTATCATATAGATTGCAACGAGCTCTCTTTTACATTAACACTTAATTGAATAATAATTAGTAAAACACCAAAATGACATTCACTAATCAACATCACCAACTATATACCAAAACCACATAATATTATTATTATAAATTAAGTTACATTTAATCATTATCACCCTTACCACCACAAGCAATCTAAAAATTTAATCCTTATATCCATTTATTATCCACGAATACGCAAGTACAAACCTAAAATACACGCTTATCATATAGATTGATGTGACATGGCATGACATGACACTATTTATTAACAATAATCACGACAAAAAATTTTATTCTATCGAGTTATACATCTTTAATTTTTATTTCTAATTATTATCGTACTACACATACATCACCTTGCTCAAACAAACAAAGTCTACCTAAATCTTGTCAAAGTGTTCTAACAATCACAATCAGATCAGCTTAACTTTTCAACAATTAAGGAATTTTTTGACTGGTCTTTTACTCTCCGTCTAATATTATTAATTCGACCTAAATAAAAGTAAATCTTTTAGAAGCCGCATCTTCTTCGTTATCTATCTACAGATGTATACATTAATTAGCAGAAACATAAAAAACTACAGCTTTCTTATTAGCATTTTTTAATCTAAAGGCTCAAATCATTAATATTTTACTCAAATATAAATTTACTCAATTAAAAGACTCGGAAACAGTAAGCAAAAGTTAGCACACTATTCTTGTACAAAAAATCAACCCCAAGTTGTCAAATTTTTCGTAAAAATATAAGTACTTCAAATATTCATAATTTTTAAAGCTCATTTAAACAATTTACAGCTTAATATTGCTTAAAATGTGCCATAATTTACCACAATCTCCCAATTAAGTTCTAACGAGCTGGCCTATCCCCCAAAAAAACTTTCTATGATTATAATTAAATACTCAAAAACTTATTAATTGGTAATAATAATAATTAGTAATGAAATACTTAATTACAAGTAAATCAAAAAACGTATCAATACAAAACTTACTTTTGAATATTATCTTCTAAATAATTATTATCCAATTCAAAAGCTTTTATACTTTGATCCTTTTTGAGATTTCTTCAGCATTCTAACTTGAAGTAATTTTTCATTGCAATAATAAAATAACCATTACAATATGTTTTATAAGTTATAAGGATAAAAAAGTACTTTATTATAAACACACACACACGAGATATTACAAGGTATAATAAAAAATCTGAATTTTAATAGCCTGTCAAAAAGTAATCCCAAAAAGGTAAGAGGGATAAACATACTGTGTACTACTACCAATAGAGCTTGTTATTTTCTCCGGCCTAACCTCCAACTACTCTCAGTCTTCATAATATTTACCCTCGACTTTCTCCTTCTAACTTCTTTATTTCATGATTATAACAAAAAGTCCTTTTCTATCAAGACTATGATTAAGTTGAGTCATAAAAGTCTGTGTATAATATTATAATACGTAACTAAATCTAGATCAATATTTTTTGATAAACATTTTAGGAGATGATCAATCAAACTTGGGTTTAGTTTCTCTATCTCTCTCTCCTTAACTACTTCCTCTTATGCAGTATTGAATTACTGTGTACGTCCTTAAACCTATAAGTGATTCATGTCCGGTCACCGGACGTCGGTAGTCAATTCAATTTCCTTTTTATTTGCTATTGTTATTATTAGTCATTATATTGGAAGAAACTTTTTGTTATCAATGCATAGTCTGTGTATAATAATAATAAATTAATAATAATGATATATTGTCATCTAGAATGATAATACGAGTCTTTTTTGATGTCTTCAATTGTTGTAAAAATAATGTCAATGTGTACCAATACCAGCTATAAATGTGATATTACCCGTAATAAAATAAAATGATATAGTATGAAATGTAGACATCTTCTCTGGGACTTGTTTTTTTTAACAAATATTAATGGTCTTTCTACTTTGGGTAACATTTTTGGCTATATTATAGGGAAGTGTGTATACAAGGTGGTTCTATATAAGAAATAATTCTAAAAACTTTGTAAGTTTTTACTTGAAAATGTTATTATCATCTTTTGGATCCTTGACACACTAGTAGTGTCAGTTTAATAGATATTCATGGTTTAGTAAAATAATAGTGTTGTGTGGGTAGAGTGTATTACTATTATAGTCCACGTGGACTGAAGGATTCTTGATTAGGAAATTAATTCCGTGGTAGAAGTAGAGGAGAAAATTTTTAAATATTAAATCAGATGGTGAAACATGATAGGATGGAAACTATTATTTTGTAAATCAGATTAGGTTACGTCAGGCCATGGAAGGTTTTACATCTAAAATGAATTTATAAGCTCTCTCAGGAATCGTTTTAAAATTTTGCAGAAATAGACAAAAGAAACTAGGAAGTTATCTGAATCACCTTGTACTACTATATACAGCTATATACATGGTTTACGATTATTTTATGACTACCTTGAGGGTTAGCCAATTACTACAGCTATCATTATAGATTTTCTCTCCTATCCTTACCCCATTTATAGTGTTCTTTTGTCCAAGTCCCAAATATGCTTTCAGATGTAACTTTAGTAAAATGAGAAATAGAAGTAGACTAGTTACTACTACACATGGAAAACCCCAAAATTCGAAAAAACGCCTTTATAACTTTTGTTATTTAGATATATCCCTCTGATTATCCTGCATATTGGCTTGGGCTACCTTGTTTAGCATAACTTTTTCTCTCAAGTATTAAAATATGCATATGTTAGCACAACTTGATAATAATTTTTTATTGATCTTAAATATCAGTTCTATCGTCTTAACAAAATCTTACTTACAAATCTACTTTCTTCAACCTTGTATGAATAATCATACACAAGTTAAACTATCAAAGTATTTTTTGCAAAGGGAAAAAAAACATTATTATTACTCTTTGTGGACTAGAAGCATTTTAGAATCTATTAGAGGAATGAGAAATAAATTAAATTCGTCCTTGCTATTTGCCCAATCGAATAGACATATGTGTAACGATAGTATAAAAGGCTTTCTTGGAATTCCCATTCCCTCTGAAGTGTATTCAACCATTATCCCTTTCGTCTATGTGACTACATGCATAAAACAGAACTCTCATTTCATCTCATCTCATCTTCTAATAATAAAGCCATGTTGACATGTATGCATACACAGAGAGAGACAAGGGTATCAACTCAACACTATTATTATATTATACCTTGTGTGTCTCACGTTCTCGTGTCGAAATAGCAGTTATGTTAGTAGTGGTGGTAGTGTTATGGTGAAAGTACTAGTGGTAGTAGAATAACCAGTCACAATGGTACAAATAACAGTGACGATGGTGATGGTATCCGTTTTATTTCTTTCATTACTTTCTCCCAGAGCAAAAGATCTGTCTGTACTCAATCCTATTTTATTTTATAAGCTCTAGTAGTATAGTCAGTATATGAATACCACTACTACTACTACCACTGAATATGACGACAGAAGAGAGAGCACATAATAATTTAGGAGGTATATTATACCTTAGGATCCTAAAAAGAATCCAAACTGACTCAACTTTCTCTGTTTCTACTCTTACCACTTTGTCTATTTACTACCTACATGTATGTAACTTAGCTTATGTACTTTCAAGTGGTGTTCTTCAATCACGTGGAGTATTCAGTTTCGTCATGTCATCAAAAAACTCTTTTTCCCTTTGATTTTACATTTTACTATCTATTTTCTTTAAATTTATTGAGTTTTTTATAAGGACCCTTGGGCAAGTTTTAATAGCTCTTACTATAAAACTGAAGAGGTTCTGTTGTAGGAATGTCGCTTTTAATTAAAACATGTCCTACTGGGCTCTATAAGCTCTTGAATGGTTTTTGATTAATATTTAAAAATGTACTTGTCGCCTAAACAGGAAATAAAATTGTCCCCCAAGATTTTTAAACAACCCTTTATACTCTATTCAATTCCCCAAGGCTCAATCAAAGCAATCTAAGCTTCGTTAAGGCCTTGTTATCATCTCCTTTCTTCCAGGAAAAGAAGCAAATCTGTGAAAGTGAAACAGACCGAATTCACCGAATAAAATAAATGCCGGGTAAAAATACAGAACTCATTGCTTTATTATCACCAACCAAAGCTTGTCTTTATACACAAAAACTTTTACCATTTATTTAGCAGTAACTTTTTTTACATAATAATATAGCTTCATCTAAAACCTTCAAGAAGAAGAACTCTTAACAGGAAATATTTTAAATCGGTACAATTCTACTTTTCCATTGTATTTCTTTACACAATGGAAGTATGGAACAAAAAATTTCCAGTAAAGTAAAATCTAAAATTGCAAATTTCTCTCTAGTATTACATACGTCTTGCGTAGTAAAACTATATTTTTTAGCACATAGGATATATATGTGTAAGTAAGAAAAAGATTTTTTTATATTCCTCGATTTCTCCTTTATTATGCTGGAAATAGTCGTAAATAAAACTTTCATTAAATTTCACAAAGTTCAGTTCAGGATCTCTTCATATGTATTGTTGTGTGTACTTTTTTTAGTCAATGGTTTATGCTGCTGTATCATGAATACATGCCGGTATTTCTTATACAAGCTAGAAGCTAGGTGTTATGCGGATTCCTTGTTCGATTTTCAATAAACTATTATTGCCGGCCATCATGCTGATGTACTTAGAAAGCATTTATTATCACTACCACATTTTTATCCTTAAGCCCCCTTCTCTTAAATTATAATTTAGATAAAGTCATTACACACAAACAGCATTTTTAACAGTTATTACCAAAACCTTGAAATTTCTGTGCTTTGACTTTCATGAAAAAAGTTAGAGAAAGTTAAACATTAAGCTATACCTAAGCTTAAAAGTCCATTTCATAAAAGTTTAATTATTTACCAAGCCAAATCCACACAGTTTTCTCATTTCTAGAAATGTGGTTTTACTTAAATTATTAAAAGTTCATTTTAAGCTGAGAATGATATAGCAAAGCCGAAAAGGATACAAATGAATAAAATATACGTTTCCCTCTCACCGCATATACTCAAAGGTTGAAGAATGTAAATGTGTGAAAGATTGATTAGGGTAAAGTATATAGTGCACCTTTCATAGACTTAGAAGACGAAGAATACGAGAATTACTCTTAATGAATGTTTGATGTTTTAGACTGGAATCTAGAGAAAAAAATGTGTATCTACGAAATTATAATTTATCTCCAAGTTAAAATCCTTGACAAGTGACAAGTAGCATGAACACTTGAGAATTGAGATAAAGCTTGAGATTTTTTGGTGTTAGTAAAAAATCCAAGTTAAAAGAGTATGCAGGCTACAATTTAAGAAAATGCATGAAATCCAAAGTTTTTATACACTTTTGCCCCTATAATACCACGAATACCAAGAATACCAACCACTATCACTACTACTACTTAGGCACTAGATTTAGTGAAAGTTGTACTTCACCCTAGTTTATTTCTAGACTCTAGCAGTATAGATTCTGGAGTAAGTTGATGGTAGTAGTGGTGTAACACATGTAATTTATATTTTAGACTTTCTATAGCTCAGGAAATGGTAAGATCGGATAAATTCCACAGAGATAGTCGATAAAGAGAGTAATGCTAATGTTTGATATTAGACATGTAGAGAGAGAGAGACAGAACAAAACCCCAAGAAGGATGGTGGTACTTAACCAAAAAGTAAAATAATAAACGATGGAATTTTGGAAAGTTGAATACAACATGTAATAAATAGGATTTCACTCTTTAGTTTCCAGACCTTCGATGGCAGCTTTGTTCATAAAACAAAACCACATCCATCCATGCCATCGCATATCGTTCCTTCTCTTCTGGCAAACTTTGTCTACTCTCTATTATTAAAATTTGTCGACTTTACTTTTGCATAACATGAATGAAGGGTTCAGCAGATATCTTGCTTTTAATATCCATCTACTTAAGTAACCTAGTTCATCCTACATAGTAGATTTCAGACTAAATATAGGTTTATAAGGGTATTCTAATATATAGTAAAGTAGGAGCATATTATGTATAGAAAGAATCTATGCTAGCCTTGTGTAAAGTATAAGATACCCGGATACAGGAAATTCGGGTACCTTCATAAACCAGATAGTAGTAGTTGGTTGGTATTGCGTGATTTGATACTATATTGTCCTGGTTCAGGTTTTCCCTGAGAGACTCCCAGTGTATTACCTATCACTCTGTTGTAAATGGAATGAATTTTTGCTTGATAAAATGTGACTCAATCTTAAGTTAAGTATCAGACCCAACTAGCAGCGTCATGGCATGCATGCATAATATATATACACACCGAAATGAAAGTTAAGTTAATACAAGGGTAGTAGTAGAGAAATTTTAACATGAATTTCCTCCCTTCATATTATTATTTGGCTTGTAGGTACACACGGTAACTACCTTATTTGAATTAAGTTGAGTTTGTATGTGACACACACTGGTTGTACTAATACTACAGTTATAAATGATACAATAACTAACTCCCATAACTTTAATTTATTATGTTATAGGAAATAGGAGGGTTGCTAGTGACTGAATAGCCGCTGCTGCTGTATTTTGTATGAATTTGTGCTATGGTATTTGCCATCAGAGTCTAGAAAAAGTATAAGAACTCTTATTATAATGGGAGAAAGGAGGCAGCTTGAGGCAGTCAGTTAGTAGCAGTAGTAGTAAGAACCAGGAGCATGGTGTACTGGCAGTTCAGTATTAGTAGGCAGGAGGGGCAAGGAAAGTAGTGAAGCAAAAGTGTGTGTGCTTTCTCCAGTTCCTTTCACTACTGAATTGAATACATTGCAGAACTGACTAGAGAGAGAGTAGACTCAATGTTGGTTTGATCATCGTATCGTGAATGGTGATATGGTAGGTGGTAGTGGTTCTATTTGGTCTAGCTTGGTGACGGTGACGGGCTTTTTACCCAAGTGGTAGTGGCAGTCAAGCTAAGCCAAGCTAGTAGTGGAGAAAAAAGCGCTAGCGAGAAAGCATAACATAGCACACAAGCAGCATTGTGTATTGATCTTGGGTACTAATACTAGAAGGAGAAGTATTGCTAGTGTGTAACTTCGGGTAGCATAGTACCCGTGTGAGTAAGAGTTTCGTGTCAAAAAGAAAAGTCCGCATCGGTCTTACTCGCCTTCTCTCTCTCTCTCTCTGGTTCCTTAAGCTTTTTTGATACTCTTTCTCTTGTCCCTGTCTCTCCCTGCTTGGTCTTGGAGTGGAATTGAGAAGGGGGAGCGTTATTTCGAAAAAAAACCAAGATCAATAATAATAATATTATGGTGGGGTAAAATTAGAGCAATAAGTCACCTTTGACCCTTTGTGGTCTCTTAGTGTGATATAGTGTGTAAGAGAAAGGAGTGAAAGGAAGTATGTGGTTGTGGACATGTATATTCCTCGTGTTGGGGTTTGGGTTTCCAGCCATTATTCCACCACCTTTGGTTATCGAAGGGAGGCAGGAATCCGAAAGGAATTTGTTGGAGAAACAGTAAGCGTTGGGATTTATTATTTTTATTTGTTTAATATTCTTCTGTACTTTAGATTTCTTTTCTCTGTTTTAAGGCTAAAGAACTGGACAGATACTTTTGGTCAAGAGATATTCAATTTTGGAAATATTGTGACTAAATTTCCAGAAATTCAAAGGGTATACATTAAAAAAACTACTTTTACTGTTTGCTTTTTTAAAATAAATTCTTAATTGGATTTATTAAATTTCACTACGATTTAATTACATTACAGAGATTTCAAACAAGCCCTAATTCGGAAATCCGAAGAGTAGACTTACAACGTACAGTAGGAGAAATGGCCAATGATACCTATGCAATACTAAAGGAACGAATTGACGCTATAAGGGTACGAATAAACAGGATGGTTTTTATAAATCTAAGATTTAAACAGGTTTTTAAATTTCTAAATGCCAATTAATATTTTTTTGTTTTGCGTTCAACAGAAAGTAATGCTTTGGGCAGAACAGAAGGCATTAGAACATTATGAAAAGCCCGAAGAGTCAAGACTTCCGAGCCCAAAACAATATTTAAATGCTAAAAAAGTGAATTACGTTCCTCCGCCTGATATGAATAAAATCGAATATAACAAAACCCTACAAGATGATCCTTTACTCAATGAAAAACTTAGTCTTAAACGAGATGAACATTTCGGAGCACAGGTCAATCTTGACCTTAGCGTTGTTCATGTTCCTTCAAGTGTCTTTGATAGACGTGAGTTGCAAATTGTTTCTAAAACTATTTACCTAAATAATGTAAAACACTTCTTGGAAGAACTTTGTCTTCGTGAAAATACAAAGTTACTACTACAAATTCCCCAAGGGCTTGTCTTCCAAAATTCATATCTTTGAAAAATATACATACATGAAATTTGTCGTTTTAAGCATTGAATTATTTATGAATTTCTTTCAGGTGAAGATATTCTTGATGGAATAGACTGGTCATCAGGGATGGACGAAGTCTTCAAATCTAATTATAAAAAGAATCCAACTTTACTTTGGCAATATTTTGGCAGCTCTTCGGGTTTCTTCAGACAATATCCGGGTAAGATATCCTCAATTCTGCAAAATCTCATCTTATGAAAAAAAATCCTTTACTGCAATACTCATAGGAATTCCTTCCAACTACTTGTGTGTGTTTTTTTTTGTAGCGATGAAATGGCCAAATGATAATTCAAACAAGAATTACCCAGATATGTACGACTGCAGAACTCGACCTTGGTACACTGCTGCAGCAAATAGCCCTAAGAATATAGTGATCTTACAAGATGTTTCTGGTTCTATGATGGGATTGCGAAGAGAAATTGCCAGACATGTTGTATACACAATTTTGGATACTCTAACTGACAATGATTACGTTAATGTGTTTAATTTTACTGATGAAACTCATCCAGTTGTTCCATGCTTTAAAGACACACTTATAAAAGTATGACTCATAAAAATTTAATACTTTAAGAAAATGCATTTTGGCAAGGGTTTGTGCACCTGGCTGGCTTATCAAATGTGTTTTTTACTACTTTATTTTATAGGCAAATCTTGAGAATGTTAGGGAGTTTAAAGTTGCCCTAGATCAAGATCGTACAATTGGAATGGCCAACTTTACCGAAGCTCTTCACACAGCGTATAATTTACTAGAAAAGGTGAACAAAGAAATTTAAAAATTGAAATTCGAATTTCAGAAGAAGAAAAAACTATGTTTCATCTCATACATTTCCTATGATTTCAGCATCGGGATCCCAACAGAACAGACACAGCTCATTGTAACGAAGCCATTATGCTTATTACTGACGGGGCTCCTGAACTCTTTAGCGAAATCTTTGACCCAAAAAATGCCATAATGCAAGGAAGAACTCGAGTTTTTACATATTTAATTGGACGAGAGGTCACAGATCATAATGAAGTTTTGTCCATTGCATGTTCTAACAAAGGTAATTATCTCAAAACATATTAATTCGAAACATGCACGTGTGTAGAAATTAACTTGAAATTGAATGAAAAATTCCTCAGGGTATTTCGTGCATGTTACCACCTTGGGAGAAGTGCAAGAGCAAGTTCTAAAATACCTTGCGGTAATGTCAAGACCCATGGTCATGGAAAAACTCCATGGAATCTCCTGGACTTCTGTATATGCTGATGTCGTGGTAATTATAGTTTTTTTGTGATAATTTTTTTACAGTACAATTTAGCTAATTAGAGGAACTACTAACAAATAGGCAATTGCTGAGTCGGACTGGCTTTGGGATGAAAAGAACAAAGAAAAGCAAAGACAAAGGTCACAAAGATATAAATCATTCCTCAAGAGAGTTTATAATGAAACAGAAGGTCAAGAGTTCTATGTAGTTTCCCGTGAAGATGAAACTAGACCCCCAAATGAAAAAGACAAGAAAAAAGTTGTTGCTGGAAAGCGTGTGGCTGAATATCTAGATTATGGAATGACCAATCCATCCGAGGAAGAACTAAGGGGCATGTTTGCTGAAGAAGAACGAAGCACTCGAGTAATTACTTTTTTATACTTATTTCTAAAATTACTACTCAATTTCAAAAAGTCTTCATATAAAATTTAAGTAGAAAATCAATCAATTCTCACTTGGATTTAAATTTAAATGCCTTAATCCCCTTAAAACTAAATCGAGTTAAATTAAAATGACAATTGGGAAAGTTTTAGTGAATTTCGGGAACTATTCGGTACAATCCTCAGCTTTTATTTTGAACAATTCTCAAAAGTTATTTGCAGCAAATTTAATGCACGTATTTAACAAGCACATTACTTTGTTTGAAGTTAATAATTAACTATTTTACAGTTGAACGCTAATTACATTTGGAACTTTACTCAATTCATTTTTAATTGAGTTTAGAACTAGTTAGTTTAATTGAATTTATAGTAACTTGATGTAGGGTAACACATAAAAACTGCTTTCTCATTAACTATTAGCCCTATATGTACTAGTACTAATTACTAAAACTACTAACAACAATTAGAGACAGAAGCCTCGCACAAGAAAACCAAGCAACCACTCATCATCGCAATCGCACCCACGCCCAAGGGCTGAAGCTATCACTGCAAAGAAACAGCATGAAATATCTTTGGCTAGAAAAGCCAGGTTTCAAGCAGAAGAGGTTAGTAGTTGACAATCTTTAGTTCTTAACTTAGTTATAGTTTTAGTTTTTAGTTAGTTTTTAGTTTAGTTTCTAGTTTCTATCTGTTGTATTGTGTATCTCACAACGTCACAACCACAAGTTCTTTTTTAATAGAAAATTTTTAAGGAAGATAGATGAAAGATTGAAAGATCTTCATTCACTAGCAATCTATTAGATTACAAGGAAAAATATTACTTTATCATTTAATTTAATTTTAAATTATTATTAACTTAATGTTTTATTACATATATATTTATTCATAGCGTATATCTTAATCTTAGCTGTTCTAACACCCAATTCATTTCTCTCTGACAGGATTCATAGTTTATGTAATGGATTTATGTTATGAGTTTTTGTTCCCAAATAAACACATCAAAAATTGCATGATAGACGGCTGCCTAGCATGCTACAACACTGCTTTTAAAATTGCACACTTTTCTCTTGAGAAAGATCAAAGATGAAAGTTCTACACTTCATGTATGTCATGACACGAAGATTATTATTATAATACAAGACTATACCCAAACATTCCGTTGATATTATGACAAGAGAGTGATGTGATGTCTGAAGAAATAATCGAAACTGAAAAAAAAAACTAAAATAAGAAAAGTTATTCTCGTAAGAAATTTCTACAAGATTAAAAGGCATCAGACAGGATATTTTGTTCCGTTAAGGGATTAAGATAATCCCACTAGCTCAGAGGGTTTGCGTGTCAATGTCAACGTCAAGCTACTTGCTTTCTTCGTAATTTCAACTTGGTGTTGATAATAGTCTTCTTCCTCTGGAGCATGTTATATTGATGCAACTTTTTAATGAAAGTTGATAATAATATATAAAATATAATATATATGATTCAAGTCTAGAACAATATATACACACATAGTGTGTTCATTGCAATTTTAATTGCATGATGATGTAATGTGTGAACTTAAACATTTATTATGCAAAAATGTTAAGATATGATCCTGTTATGCCTTCAAAGTGTGCTCTCTCTGTATACACCTACCTTCTCGCTCTAATTAAAAACACCTGCTGGAATATTTAATTAAATAATTTTTGATTAAAATGATAGGAAAGCCTAGCAAAGTGGGGTCCGAATAGGAAATTCCGTTTTATGGTATCCGTCTCAATGCCCGTGTTTGACCAGAGGAACACTACAGAAGCTATGGTAAAGTTTGTTCTTTTTTAATTTTATTTATAAAATTAAATTATCTTATTAAAACTTTATAATTATTGCATTCGTATAATGAATGAAAATCTTAATTATATTATTATTCACGTTTGGTATTATGTATAATATATGCACTGTTGTTAATGAATGAAAAATTTCACTACGTGTTTCAGTTAAAAATTATATTGAGTAAATATTAAGTAATTTGTAATATTTAATTGGAGATTGATTTAGAAAGTATTTAATTAATTTGTTAATGTTACACTTTAAGGAATTTAGTATTGATTAATTAATCATTTTCATGAATGTGATTGATCATGCTTTTCATCTTACAACAATTATTATCTCATGCATTTTGACTAACAATATGAATCAAGTTCTAGACAAGAACTTTAACAGTTTTCTTCATAAATCACGTTAAATGGCTATTCATCCAAATATGACTCTTGTATCAAAAATTTTGTTTAAAGTTTTAATACAAACTCAATGCAATTTTAACGTGTTTTATGAATTTACCTGTCCTTTCTATATAATACCACAAATTTCTCTACTTGAGTTTTAGTAGACATTTTATTGTTATTAATAATTTATAAAAAAGTCTAATCTTCAGTTCCAGCAAGAATCATTTATTTACATATTAACATTTCACAGTTTTTTATGTTTGCGATTTTGAAATATTATTTAGATGTCTGTGAATAAAGAGCAAGCTAATGAGACGCATACGGTAGACGCAGAGGCTGCTAAGGTATACAATAACGCACCTGCATTCGCGTATGCATGATGCTTTCGTAGTAATCAATAAACCTTATACTCTTTCTGCTAATGAAGAGTAGCTAGGTGCAATTATCAAATTAGAAATAGAATCTCAATCAACTTTCTAACATTTTAATTCAGGAAAAAATTGCAATATTTCTCGGAGTTGTCGGTACGGATATTCCGATCGCTGAGTTGCAAAAAGTTGCAACACATTTCAAAGTTGGGGTGAACGGATATGCCTTTGCAACATCTGAAAATGGTTACATATTGTGGCATCCTGAGTGGAGACCTTTGGTGAGAAAAAAAGTGTTTCTTCACCTGAAAAAAAACTCCCTCAGCTTTCTTAAGCAAAATATGTAAAAACTATGAAAAAAATGAATTATTCCAAAACTTTTTGTCTAGCTCACGGATCTGTTAAAACCTAACTACAATGCAGTAGACTTATCCGAGATCGAGCTAATCGACAGCGATCGCTACCCAAGAAATTTACATCCGGACCTTGTAGCGGTTTGTCTAACAAACTTTTATTTTAGTTTTTATCTCTTTCTTTTATGTTTTTTAAAGCCATACAGGATTAAGATCGATGAACAAAGTGAAACTTCTATTGTTTTTCTTTTCCAGATGCGAAAAGACATGTTAAACATTGAGGATGGGGAAGTTCACAGTAAGACTATGAACGTTAGAGTTCCTCAAGACGATTTCGTAAGCTCGAATTTGTTTCCAGTCTAGTAAACTCAAAGCCACGTGGATTAACAAAATTATACAATATAAACATTGATGATTACATTGTATTTTATAGAAACGGGTCTTCCTCAGAAAACAAAGTTATGCCTATGCCAAAATCCCTAATACAACTTACACTCTAGCTATAACAGTTCCTGAGTCTCATGACTTTAAATTTCATGGAGAAATTGAACTTCGTATTGACGGACATGGAAAAAATGTTACACAATTCTTTGAAGTTCCAGGCGAACTTAGAAAATGGAGAGTAAATCCTGATTGGACTTATTGCGAGTATATTAGAGGTGACCATCCGGAATTTAGAGATAAGAATGAAGACTTGGTCTTACATTTTCTAAAAGAAATTCAAAAAGCAACAACGCATTGGGCTTGGCGTAATACGGGAATTGGAATTGAGGGCAATAGGCATAGTACCATTGGGAATAAAGACATTTATAGCTGTAAGTCCCTTCATAATACACTATTGAAGGAAACAGCAAAATAGCCTTATTGCTCCAAACTATCATATAATTATATTTGATTAATAATTGATAACAGGTGACAAAGAATTAGTCCAGGCTCTCGTATTCGATGCAAATGTGACAGGAGTGCTCAATCTCAAATGGCTCCGTTCATTCACCAAAGCTAAAAATGAGTCGTAAGTATTAACTCTTGCTTTTAAGACTTTCTCTGTACTTTCACCAAAAATGAATATGCTTTCATCTCAAGATGAACAATATGATAATTTTATGCACTTATATGATATGACTTGAATGAAATGAGCATATTCTGGCTAAAATGCACCCAATTTATAAAAAATGAATTATTTGCACCTTTTTTGCAAGACCTTTTGCTAAGATTTACATAACTGCAAGCTTTCAGGTAATCGTATTTGAGTTCATACATTTCTGTCATTACTTATCCAGCCACTAACCATTCATAAATATTGAATAATATAAAAATGATGATCTCGATATCAAAACTGAATGGTTGGTGGGCTGTGTTCTTCTGCTCTGATCTGGCCGCGTTTATGCTACTCTAC
>JAQGAA010000997.1:0-17920 GCA_034696425.1 Isotoma viridis | reverse complement strand
CTCATGCTTTCGTTTTGGGTTGGGATATACCCTCATTCACTGCTCACTAAATAAATGTGCAGAATTCACCAGACGAGAGATTCCTCAGTGGCGTTTTTAGTTTCAAGTATTTCCTGGAGAAATATTTGCATTCTTGAGGTTTTTCAGTTGCTATTTTGAATTTTTCCCTTTTATATAGACGGTAGAGCTTTATGAAGTTGATTGGCTTTGGTTTAATTTTTATGGCTTATCAAGAGTTACAAGATGGATCACTGATTGAAATTTTTATCTAAGGAATTCAAAGAATGCTTTCTTCTACACACAAGGATAAATAAGAGTAAGAAATCAATCTCCAGACTGAAACCAGTATTGGGCAGGGCTAATAGTTTTTAAAAACAAGGTAAAGAATATCTAGAATTCCATTAAAACCCATCATCTTAATATTCCCTGGCTCGGGCTAAAAAATTGTGCTCTTTCAATTTTCTCAATTACAACCTTACCTTACCGTATGCTTTTTGTAAACCTACATGAAATACACCTTTCACTTCCGGTCCCTTCGAAACCTTTTTCATACCAACTTGACCTTAAACATAATTTTCTAAATTTTGGCAACCCATTCGATCCGCCACTTCACAAAAGAGCAACGAACGAACTCGAAGAAAGCATATTTTTAATGACATTGTGAGCAAAGTCTATATATCGTCACTTGTACCACTACTGCCTGCCCATGTGCTAGCCCTAACTGGTCGATGTGATGAAGATTTTATATTATAGGAAGCATGGCATTGCAATTTTTGTCTACATACATAAATACATCTACATGGCCCACCAAAAACTGTATAGTTTGTATAAATATAACACGACAAGTTCAACAACCTCGAGTCTTATCATCCATATAACAAAGTAGAGGGTGGTTGTTGTGTTCTATATGTCCCAACTACTACACGAATACAAATGCTTTCTCACAGGCATACACACCAGTGGTGGTGGTGGCAACTCAAAAGTATACTCTACTTTGGCCAAAGATCTGCAAAACCAAAACCCATAGTTCTCTCTTTGACTATTTTGCGAATTGCCTCTACTTAGTACACGGTGAAACCCCATCCGATCCAACCTTCAGTTATACTCTTCAAGTCCAACTTGGGCATTTTGGCTTTCTGGAGTATACTTCGAACTACCAACCTCATCAGAGTTCATTTCTCCCAAACGTGTAACATGTACATTTTCCTTCTTCAAAACTTGCACTATCCTATTGTTCTAGTCTGTTACTTGACGCGTTACAATTACAACTTACAATATTACAATAGGATTTCAATGCAGGGAGACTTTTTAAGAGAGATGTGAAAGTTACCTCTTTACTTTACAATATGAATGATGAATCAGTTTACTATATTTGCCATTGCCGTCATCATTGTGTGCCTCCCTGGGTGCTTTGGATGTTACTGTTATTATAACTTTTTTTAAATGTATTGTATTTAGTTTTAGTTTGTGTCCTCTTTTAAACATTTTTGTTTATTTTGTGATTCTTAATTTAAATTACAATACTTAGAATATTGTAATATGTGTCATTTTTAGCAATATTTTTAGCATATGGATGATGGGCGTGGGGGTTGGGGATGGATGGTATAGGGCAATAATTTACGTATGGTAATGTTTTTATTATAATAATAACCTTTAGTAGAATGTGAATGTCAGCAGATTTTTTTGCTCATTATTCTGAAATGTAGGATCACAAGTGTTGCAGTTATCAGGGTTAATTTCACCATCTGCAGTGTATAGGGCGTGGGGGTGTGAGTGAAACAAAAACTTGTAGATGAATGAGTTCAGTTGATGCAATACGTGGAGTATAATATAGTCGTTTATTCATGAATGACATATGAAGGGAAGGGACCATGAAGTGTTTTTGTAGCCATTATTGGACTGAGTGAGGGAGTACTTTCTCTTTATTATTGTTGATGGAATTAAGAATTTCAAATATGAAAGAGTATTTTAAAATTGAAAGTAGATGGTAATAGTAGCTTCTTGAATCTGAAATAAAAAGGAGACACGGATGAGAAATATAATCGGAATATGCTTTTACTAATAAAGATTGAATTTAAACTTCTCTGTATAGCTAGAATTTTGATTTATTAAAAAAAGAGTATTTAGAGATCATTTCTTTTCCAAATTATTCTCAATCTAATTCGAAAACATTATTACCTGTAATCTAGAAATCTATAGCAAATATGTTTTTCGGTATCTTCTTTGGGTGTAAACCGGCTTTAACTAACTTAATTTCTAATGACTACACTCTAGGTTATGTAATACATGAAGGTTGATCAACCTAATTAATTTAGAATCTCATGGTTTTTTTTCGCTAACCTATCCAAAACTTAGAACTTCATTGTCAAGCTTCGAGCAAGGGTGAGACCAGAGGACCAGACCTAGCAACTTTAAACTGTCGTATATTTAAAATATTGTTTGACAATCATAAAAAATTCCTACGTTATAAACATAATTAAAATTTAATTAAAAAGATCATTCGATTCGGCAAATGTAGAGATTTTTGCATGGGGTTTATTTAAAAAAAAATACAATGATCAATTTGATAAATAACAATGGTTAAACAACATTACTAGTGAGTTGGAACATCTTGACAAAATTAATTTTATGAAAGTTGAGCAAATTCAATTAATTTATTAAATTAATTATAATTAATCATATTAATCAATAATTGAGTTTGTTATTCCTTCACCCTGTACTTTCTCCTTTAATTTTCTTCACCGGAAGTGAAAGTTGCTACTGAAGCGATTGCGGGGCGACTTTATACTCATATGAGCGCGAAATATGAATCTTGGACTTTCTCCATCAGAGACCACCACGCCAGGACACGAGGCCCGGCCACTATCTTTAGCGCATTGGCACTAATCAGGTAGTTCAGCAGTCAGCAGCACTGATTCGTACCGCAGTAAAAGTACGAGTGAATTGGAACCTGTCGAGTCAGTGACAGTGTCAACCCACATTGTTAGATTGAATCTTGACTTACGATACGTTACAATACAATTTTATAGTTTATTCCAATTTTGTGGTCAATTTTTTGAGCTATCATCCACAAAGATTGAGAAATTTATTATCATTCATTGTCGTTGAATTCTTTTTACATACGAACGTTGAATTTGTAAAGGTGAAAGGAGATTTTTAAGATGTCATCAAGAACAAAGAAAGTAAGTAAAGAGGCTAATCCGAAACAAGAACCACCTTCAGAATCAGACGAGGATGAGGAAATTGATGAAGTAAACCAGCGTGCGTCTTCGACTATTGGAACTACAGAAAGTGAAAGCGAAAGCAGCGAAGAAGACAATGCAGGGGGACGGAATGACCTAAGTCTGAGTCTGAGTAGTCTTTATACTGATACTGAATCGGTTATGGACGGACCATCATTTGACGCAGATATGGACCCCAATGAGACTCGTAGACTTCTTTCTGATTTAATTGATAAATGTCAAGGTATTTTATTTTAGGTCTTTTTATGTGTTATGAATTTTTCCAAACACATTTACTCATTATTGATCTAGAAACGTGTTGTGTGTGGACTAATAAAATATTTGGCTTTATCGAATTTATTGTAGAACTAGATGAAAAACAAGGATTTCATGAAAATGAAAGCAAATTAATAGCAGATCAAGTAAAGACCAGTAAAGCTGTCTTTGAGAGTCAGTTCGGTAAAACAGCACAAACTTCGTATTTCATGGGTCCTGATGGTCTTGTGAAAACTCCAAGTCAGAACAGTAGCTATTCCAGAGGTGCTGAAGAGTCGGTTGCTGAGTATCATATGAATTATGCTCATCATGGGGCTGATACTGACATAACCTTGTCACAGGCTCAGGAAGAAGCTGTGATACGTAAGAAGGATTAAGGGACTCTTTGACCTTTTAGTTGAACAATTATTGTTTAAGCCTGTTCAAGCAAAAATGTTCACTATTACCTTTTTCCATTTAAAATGATTGTCTATTTAGTACATAAAAGTATTGCTGCAATTAATTTGACATTATTTCGCTCTAATTCAAATCTAGGAGAAGCCCATCCAAGTGATATGTTTCTGGCATACAAACATACGAAGATGTGCAGTAGTCTTATGCGAAAGCAAATTCAACACCTTGGATCGAATGAAAGTCCATTTACTATTCCAACATATCTGAATGCATTGGTATATGAAAAATCAAATAAGAAATGATTTGTCTTCTCGATTTATTCTTATAAAATTGAACCTTTTTTCAAAAGAAAAAGCTTGGAGAGGATGAACTAAGAGTTTATTCCAGCGACCGAGCTATGGAACGAATTTTAAAGGAAACAAATTCGTCAATGTTCACTATGCCACATATCTCATTTTTATCTGGAGCTTTTGATCAAGACTTTCTTACTAAAGAAGCAGAACCGATGGAAAAAAAGAAAGTGACAGATGAAAACAAAGTGAAACGTGGTAAAATATTCGATAAGAGTAAGGCTACAGAACATGAAGAGGTTGAGGGAACTCAGAAAGCTAGTCAGAAGGGCAAGCGTAATAATGAGACGGTGGATGAATTTCGGAAAGTATTGACAAAGTTCTGTAAAGATAAAGGACGTCAAGTGAATATTTTTGAATTCACCCTGAACAAAGAATCAATTCGAGAGACCTTGAATAATACATTTTCCGTGGCATTCGGTGTTCGCGATGGTGGCATTCAGCTTAACCAAGAGGGTGAGACTAATTTTTAATTTGTTATTAATCAATCACTATAAACTGTAGTATAGTGGTACAGTATATACATAAGATTTTACACGAAATAATATATAACAATAAAAAACTGGGGGGATTTTTCAATAAATAATTACAGATTCGCAATTATTAATGTCACCTTGTCCAGCCCCTCCTAAAGAACAAATTGATGTGAATACTCGGCGGCAGTGTATTATGTCTATTTCGGCTTCTATTTTGAGAGTAAGTACCTAATTAATTTACCAACATCGTTAAACGAACTAACTCATTTCTTTTTGATAATAACTTTTGATTTGTAGGATATGCAAAAAATGGCTAATGGTAAAAATGCCATCGAACCGAAAGTTGATTCATAATTTACATTTACTCTTCATTTTTTAAACCGTTGGGATGAAAATGTTATTCAGATCTTGAAGTTTGTGCAGATGCTGGATGCTTTCTTCGTTGCAATTTTTCTTGCAGTGTCATATTACCATATAATCTTAATTTTAATTAACTTGTTTCTTATATTCATTGTAGCCTCAAATATTTGAAGTAGAAATTAAATAAATGGACATTTTGATTTTGAACGAAATAAAATTATAAAAGTTCTTAACAATAATTATGCTAATTAATATTGACATTATAATTTGCTGTTTGAAAACAAAATCATCATATCCATATAGTAGACTCCCAGAAGAATTTTATTCCTTCTCCCGAGAATGTATTATTAGTAAATTGGCAACCATGAATTTTTCATCGTGTTTCATAAGTCATAAAAGAGCTTTGTGTGTTCGGCTCCTTGACCGTGAAGAAGAATGGGATTCATAGTACATTACTTTCGTATAATGATATCAGATTTTGTTCACGGTCCTATTTACTGAAAAGTGACTTTTGCATTGCATTAGCACGTTAAGTAAACTGCGAGAGAGTGACAACTTTAAAGCTGCCAATCTATATTATATATATAAAATATAATATAGAAGTAGTAAAGATAAACATAGAGATCAAGGGCGTAATTTGAAGGCTAGGGCAAGGTTGACTGTCAGTTTACATTTGGCATTTGTGAATTAGCATTAACAAGTAAACTAAGTTTAGTAGTTTGGAGCTTACGCATTTTGGAGCTTACGCATTGGCATTACAACCTGCAAGAGTAAGATATTTTATTAGTAATAATAATGGATAATATTGTAAAAAGTTTTGAAAGAGATGGATGGAGTTTGTAGGCGGATGGTATTAATTCGTCAAGGTAATCACCGGCATTTAATTTATTTGATTCACGGTCATTTAATCGATTAGTTAACCTTGGATTGACAGTTGAAGAGATTTATTTATTCAGATTCAAGTAGTCTCGTAAAAAGTAAAACCCGTGTCATAAATATCCTATTGGCAAATGGGTGACATGGTATAAGACGGGTGATGGATAATCCACTCTGTTATGAATACGATAACATTGAAGATGGATTCTGATAATCCTACATGTACCGTGATCCAGTATTAGAGACGGTCGGCTACATTTAAGATAATAGATTTACAGATTTTACGATGTAGTTTAATAAAAATTTGAGACCCCTAAAGAAGCGAAGTACTTTCGTATCACCGTATAGCCAATAGGGATAAGCCAATCTTTATCCAATTTTTATTACTGAACTTGTATGACAAAATACTTTAAAATTATAGCTGCATGTACGTAGTAACTTTAGTTCTGGATAATTTTTTCAAAATTCAAATTAACTCCAAGGCTCAAAAGAGGAAAACCGAATTAAGATATACGGGAATTTTTTACATTTTATTTTGATTGAAGGTTAACTGTTGAGAAATTCTCCAAAGATTTTAAAGACTACACGTGTGTCTAAATCTACTAATACAAACAAGTCTAGCCCGAAAATTAAATGTGTTTTTCTCTCTGATGATATTTTCAAATTCAAAATATCTGTTCTAATGTAATTAGCATCTTGAACAGCCATCTTATTTTCTAAGCCAGAGAAATACAAAGTCTGTCAGATTGTTACATAACAGGCATGAATTTGAATTAAACGTAATTAATAGTACTTGTCAATCCACAAAGCTTTATCCTTCAATGACTTTTTGTGACCTGTCTCCTAGCCTTGACCAGGAAAGCTGAGTGTACAAAACTGAGCTCCTAAAAATAAAAAATTAAGTATAGGGAGGGAGATAGTTATCGTTGAAAAATATTTACAAACTCTAAATGTATTGTAATTTATTTGATAATTTTAATTGTTCAGCTTAGTCAGCAAAAACCCCTGACATTGGATAACAAAATAGATACAAAAAATGATTTCATCGCTAATAATATTTTTGTGACAAGTTGAAACTGTACAGAAAAAAATTAGTTCATTGCTACACTTACGTTTAAAAAAATCTGAATTTACATATTATGGAGTTATGAATCTGTTGATTGTTGATTCTCACACATTTATGATGTAGGAGGGCAAAAATTCATCTCATTCCTCATCATCCTTATAAATCAATCATTCATAATAGAAATCAATGTCAATATAATATAAGTTTTCAGCTCAGGGTATATTTTTTATTGCCATTTTGGCACTCATCAGGCAGGCGGAATACATGCTAGGGTATCTAAATCACATATAATATAGTTATTAAAGTAAAATCCTTGTGCACAATCAATTTACATTTTCAATATCACTGACAGAATGGGAATGGTGCTGTATAGCTGCCAGTGTTCATGCATTAAATTATTCAGTAGTTTAATATGTTCTTGCGTTACGGAAATGGAAGTGACTTCAGTTATGAATTTTATAACAAATATTTATTTAAATAAGAATTGAAAAGAGTGACAGTTCAGTCTGAATAAATAAATAAATAAATTGGTGTTTTGTTGGAAAAGAGATTTGAATGAGTATTTGTCGAGAAAGGTCTTACGAGATAAAAAGCTTGACTTTAAAATAACTTTACATCATTTAGATGACAATTCATTAAATCAAATTGTTGGATGTATATATTTTCAAAGTAGGTCAACTTGCAAATTTTAATACTTTGATTTATGACTTATGAGCTTTATTTTGTTAGAGCTTTTTACTGGGTTTTGTAATGTCATGTCATTCATTGAATAACTTGACGATCGTTTTAACTCTAAAACTTCCATATCTTTTTAAGTAAATCAAATTTTAATAAAAATCTTATATATAATTTTTTTAATTTCTAGAAAGTGAAATATAAGTCGTTTATTTTATGAGTTTGTAGGCTAGGCAGCCGTAACGGCTGGGACTTAAAAATGATGCATGTAAAAATAAACCTGCAAACTTGCTTATGTATTTACGTTAATAAAGCCTTCCAAGCTTAACGTTAAGTTTTGGTTACTCGTCATCGTCATAAAATATAAAAACATAACGTGAGCAATACAAACGAGATAAAAGAGATATCATATAAGAAGAAACGGGGTTATCGCTGGAAATAGTAAATGCGAAATGGCAATGCCCGCATGGCCCACTTTTACCCAGTCGAAGGTCTTTCATCTTCAGTTTCCCTTTCATTTGATTCTATAAGCTTTTTTTTGCCGTGCCGTACAGAAATCTCTTCGAGTTGATTCATTCTTATTCTTTAAAACAGAATATCAATATACAATGCACAAATAGTGGAAGATGTGATTTATTAATAATTAACAAATCACATCTTAACAAAACAATAACAATGCTAATAGTTAAAAAATTGTTATTATATTGTTATAAACTGCTGTTATATATATATACTGTCGACAATCGTAACCAATCTGACTATCGCATCGTCTGGAATGATGAACCAGAGTTTAAATACAAATTCAAATATTGGAATAGCCAAATATCTATATCTATAACCCCTACTCTTATCTCTTCAATATTGGATCTACCTAAAACCCGTCATGATAAAGTCCAGAAATATAAATAGATCAAACGTCCCGAATTGTATTGAAATTGTCAATTAACTGCATATCGTTAGAAATAACACTTTCAGAATAGATCCCAGTGCATTTCTCAAGTTTTAAAATTTAGTTATGAGGTTTTAATTTGAGCCTTAAGGTAATTTGAGAAATCTTCACTAATCCGAGATAGGTGTTATAATAATTTTAAACTTTTATACTTTTGAAAAACAGTAAGTAGCAGAATAAGTTTCAAAAAATTAAATGATCAAGCTTTCCACTGCCACGGAAAAACTTCATTCAAATTTAAACAGAACCAGAAACATAATCAACTATGAATGGTAAAATGATGCGCAAAATAACTATAGACCAACACACAATTTTGAGATTTTTTGAACAAATAAACAGAACAGTGGTATGGGCCATATCGTATGGCTTTTGTTAAAAAATGGAACATTTGATTCTTGAAGGAAGTCGTCCTACATTTATTGATCATCGTGATTGATAATACTATACTTAAAAGAATTAAATTTATAGTTTCAAAGATCAACCAAGGTCATAAGGAAATTTTTATCATTCATTGGTCATCATGGAATTAAAACTTAAAACACATTGTACTTTCCTGGCTAATTGCTAAATTCATTGTTGTTGCATATTGAATTAAAGCAATGCATAAAATTCATGAGTGTCAGTCAATTGATAGTTATTAAAACATTCAAGCAAACAAATTAATTGTATAATACAATCTTTTGCGCTGTGCTGCTTGTACTCATTGCAACTTTGGCCTTTTTTCTATAAATTAATTAAATTTTTGACCCTCTAATATAAGGGAAAATAATGCAATGTTAATTTTATAGTGTGCTTGAAAGTTAACAGTTTTTATCATCTGAAATACAATTGATTTGGGTTTTGCTCAACTTTTGCGAAACAATGTATTTCTCAAGTTTTAAAATTTAGTTATGAGGTTTTAATTTGAGCCTTAAGGTAATTTGAGAAATCTTCACTAATCCGAGATAGGTGTTATAATAATTTTAAACTTTTATACTTTTGAAAAACAGTAAGTAGCAGAATAAGTTTCAAAAAATTAAATGATCAAGCTTTCCACTGCCACGGAAAAACTTCATTCAAATTTAAACAGAACCAGAAACATAATCAACTATGAATGGTAAAATGATGCGCAAAATAACTATAGACCAACACACAATTTTGAGATTTTTTGAACAAATAAACAGAACAGTGGTATGGGCCATATCGTATGGCTTTTGTTAAAAAATGGAACATTTGATTCTTGAAGGAAGTCGTCCTACATTTATTGATCATCGTGATTGATAATACTATACTTAAAAGAATTAAATTTATAGTTTCAAAGATCAACCAAGGTCATAAGGAAATTTTTATCATTCATTGGTCATCATGGAATTAAAACTTAAAACACATTGTACTTTCCTGGCTAATTGCTAAATTCATTGTTGTTGCATATTGAATTAAAGCAATGCATAAAATTCATGAGTGTCAGTCAATTGATAGTTATTAAAACATTCAAGCAAACAAATTAATTGTATAATACAATCTTTTGCGCTGTGCTGCTTGTACTCATTGCAACTTTGGCCTTTTTTCTATAAATTAATTAAATTTTTGACCCTCTAATATAAGGGAAAATAATGCAATGTTAATTTTATAGTGTGCTTGAAAGTTAACAGTTTTTATCATCTGAAATACAATTGATTTGGGTTTTGCTCAACTTTTGCGAAACAATGTCTTTTTAAAAGCACGAAGAAAGCACAAACGATTTTTTTATACAACAGCGACAGCATGGGAGTTAGTAGAGAAACAGCTATCTATAGGAACCCACTTTCACTGTGTTCAGTTATCCGACTCACCACCATGAAGTTTTACCCGACTACTGACCCGATATTAGCGAAATAATAAAGAACGCAAGTTAAATGGGTTCGAGGTATGAAAAGTTATGGCTATGGTTTTGAAGCCCAAAATTGATATGCAATACAATTCCCAACGAGATGAAAAATTTGTTGAGTAAAAATTAATAAGAGCTAATATGTACTGAGGCTGGTTTACTAGAGCAGTTCTCAAATCCTTCATTGTCCTTCATTTATTATTCTGATATTTTTGTTGAATCTTGATCAGTGAAAGAATAACTTCAGGTGTGCCATTGTTTTACTGTTATATAAGTTTTTAGCATACATAATTCTCAGTTCACAGTTAAGCAAATTGAATCGAGTTTTGCCCTTCAGAAAAATTTTATAAGTAGTAAAATAGATTTACAACTTGCAGTTTATTTATATAAATTTAAAATACTGCTGCAGTGTTTATTTCCTAAATTTATAAATGGTGAATTAAGCGTAATCTAAGCTCATCTTGTATAAACTTCTACTTGTATTTGTAAATATGTTTCATTTAATGAATAAGTTTATGTGAACATTCGCATTCTGATAATCTCCTGTATTTTATGAATAATAAAATTCACTATTGTACATAATCAATAAACTCATTATTACTAATAATTTTCCCACTTAATGATAAATAAATACATTGATTGTAATTAGTTGCGTACTGCCGATTGTTTTGTTACGATGTTTTGTTTTGCCGTGTGTACTTTTGCTCATTTATTATGGCCTAAATATACTAATCTAAATATCCAACTCAACTTGTCCATTACGTTAAATTAGTGGATTTTTGACTATGTAACGCATGGATATTAAATAAAATTTCAACTTGAAATCCCAGGTAGAACCTCTCTAGGAAAATAAAGTTTTAAACTGTGCTTTTTCTATCATCATAGACAATTTGGCACAAATTACAGTTAGATGGTAAACTTAATTCGCCGATGCATAGCTTGTAGTTGGGCATCGGGTGTCTTTACGCTCGGATGTCGAGCCATAGCTGGCCAATAATACCATCTAAAACAGGTTGATATCATTTTATTGGGAGATGTCGTAACTAGCTTGTTTACTTTGTCTTCGGATTCTCAAATGTCAGCTATACACAATTATTAATTATTTCAAGTTTGAGTCTTCGGGGTATAAGCTAACTTTCACTTCATTGGTAGCGTTGCACAGTGTAGGTAATAATGTAGGTAATTTCTGAAAATTCGTTCAATCTTAAAAGTAAATTTCTTGAAAAGGAAAGCAATACCAAACCTAGTTTTCGTTGAGTATAAAATAACTACAAACCCGATCTCGGATTAAGACTACCAAGCTTCTTGAAAAATATTGAAATTATTGATCTGCCATAAAATCTATCCTGATTTTGCCTCAATAAATGCAAGTAATGAATTTTTATCAAGCAATGCCTAGAATGCTGAAGACCACACGATTTATTTTATGACTTAAATCTTTTCTATTAAAAAGTACTCATAGTATGTCCTAAATTGCCATCTTAAATTAGATTATTAATGCTTTTTTAGCCAAAAGCTCGATTCTGCTGGTAACCAAAATATAATATAACGATACTTACAAACAAGAACCAAGGATCAAGCCAAAGAAAAGAAAAAAAATTAGATTCCTTTTCATTCCTGAAAAACTGAATAGGCTTTCATGCAGTAGGTTTCATAGAATGTAGGAAATATTTTTTAGTGATTGTGTTAAATGGTCTGATAATCAATACTTTTCTCAAGAGCTAAATGTAGATTTTGGTTTTTATTTGAACTCTTTTGATAAACGAATTTTTCCTATCTTACCTTACCTTTGTAAACCACGAGAAAAAGTCTATTTGATTGAGTTAGCAGTACGATATCATGCTCCTGCAATGCATTAATTGATTCACAAAGTAAACACGTAAACCAAAACAAAATAGTTCTCACGCTTTTCTTTTATATCTTTTTAGGTCTTCTGCGTAAGATGACACTTTTACTTGTGACATCTTTGGTCCTCTGAATATATCCAAAGGAAACCAAATGCATTCACTAAGTTTTTAAAAGACTTTCTGTTTAATTATATTAAATCTATTTAGTGTAGGCGAATCTCTAGAACATAAGACATTGAAATATCATGCATAGAATAGCTACAGACTAATTACCTACCTGACAGATCTTACAGATCTAATACGTTTTTAATATACAACAATACAACCTACCATGATGTTAGGAAATTTGTGCACAATTTGGCGCTAGGTCTTTGCAAACGTAACAAAAAAACACTGCCATCCGTTTTACATATTCTAGTACCTGGAGTCAAAGGTGAGTTCAATTTACTTAGATTATAAAAATGTTTTTCCACCTTTTGGCTTTTACGTATTTCAAAGAGTAAGTTCCTTTTATATCAAGGACACAAATGAGAAATTAGTACTTATTTCACAGTACTTAATGCAAATATTGTAATGCACCACGCCTACTGGAATTACTACCGGATTTTATTAATTTACAAGATTATGCAACTTCAAAGCTTGGAATTTTATGCCTTAATCCTCATGAAATAACATCGAAGCTAGTCGTGTAAGCCATCGTATTGCTTATTAGAAACAAGCTTAGTAGGGCTTAATATTCCTCATCTTTTCCTTTGTCGTCTTTGATATTTTCGATGAAAGATTTAAATGATTGTGTGTGGGTTGAAAAGATGAGACACAAGTCGCATTCACGAATTTACTGATTCCAGGTAGTCGTCTGTAAGTTTGCCAAATTTGGATTTTACCTAAACTGTGTTGTTTGAAGAATAAATGATAAGAGATAAGGGGTATCATATAATATGTATAGAGTACAATAGTCTATACATATTATACTACTTACATTGATTAGATGGTATAAATAATAATCTCGAATCACATCAATGTAATTACCTCCGTCTTAAAATCAGAAAAATAAGAAGATTACGAACCCTATTTCATAAGTATTTCCGGATGTTGTACTAGCATCGTACCATCTTGCCATTAAACTAACTAGTTTATGCTAAAAATCTTCTTTGTGTTATACAAAAATCCTTGAATGCTGCAACCGTCAAAGAGACATCGTCAAAAAGGCTTGTAATTTGAAAAATAGAATGTTCCCTTTGCTTCTTCGTACAAAAATATTGTTGAAAGAAATCTGAAAGTAATCTGGTTCATATTAGTAACAAGTTAATAAAGCCTTAGAATGTCAATCATTTCTCACAGTAATTTAAAAAAGTAGTTTTCAGACAGTACAATAAGATGGATGATGAAGGTAACCCACGTAAAAATTAGGCATGGTTTGTTTGTATTACTTTCTGACTTGTCATAAGATTTTGTATGTAAAATCACCCTGACTCATGTTCATATGTAATCAATCATGTAGTTATCTAGTATGATTTGATACAATGACAATACTTAGAAATAACGTCTGAAATCCGAACTAATGAAACGGATTTCGTTTTAAAATGATTCATTCTGGGTGTGGCAAATAATGGTATGTTGTTTTCCAATAAGATAATCCCTTATTTAGGGTGATTGATTATCGGTCTTGGTTTACATAGGACATATACCACAACGTCCCGATTACTGATTAGTGTTTAACTGACATTTTCTTGATGTGGGGAATAATCATAATCTTATCATAATGTTTTCGAAGACTTGACCCAATATTCCGGTTAACGTTCCGGTATGTTAACCGCAAATACTAAAAGTATCTATAATGCATTTAGTGTTTTGCTTTGCATTAGTTCAAAAATTTCAAAACCGATGAATGTACCATTATTAGTGGTCTCGGTCACATTATCCCCTACCCTTAATTTTATTTCGTCCAAAATTATACCTCTAGAGTTGAGATGATGAGTTATTGTACTTTCGTGTTACTCAGTTTTCGTCATATTTGGCGTAATTGAATCTACGCTGACGTGATCTTCTGCACAAGTTCGGGCTCTATACTTATCCTTTTCATATTCTAAAAACTTCACACTAAAAAAAGAAAAATACTTATTGTATTCTGTATTTCTCATCCATTTCGTATTATGCGAGTATTAAGGGAAATAATGATGAAGACGAGCTGCTGGAACTTTCCAAAAATGTCTTGCATTTTTTATTCACAGAGTATTTTGCTCCACTATTCGTGCAACCGGTTTCGGTGAACAAAAAACATCTTCTTCAGGCACAATCAATCTATATACAATTACATTAGAACATTGTTGTTACTATAATTATTACAATGATGTCCCAATATTATAGACAGTTTTACTTAAATTACGAATATATTGCTTGAATTAAAAATATTCTACTTAATGATAACACAGAGTCAATAATTATTAATAGATATTTTTGGTAAGCGTACCTTAAAATTGAAATTAGTGAATTTCACGGGTAGGATTTATTCTCTAAACCCAATTTGCGTGGAGAGACACTCTAAATTTTAATTACTTTAATATCAATGGTGTTATGAAACAAGAAAATTAAATAAAGTAAAGTAATAATAAAATCGAGTTAGCTTACTTCAAATAAAAATCCTTCAAATGGAGATTGCACTGTGTGCAACTAATGCTTTATGTGTGTATGGTCATTATTTCCCTTAATACTCGCATAGCATTTTTCATATTGTTGGGTTTCATTTAAATTGAATTTATTCAGTAAAAGAACTACAGACTGTAGTAAAAATCAAAGTGCTCATATCGTCAAATGCTTTGCAGAAAAATAAGGATTTAAAGGAATTTTAGTAAATCTAATCAGTTTGTGATTATCAATCTACCCTGTCCTCTTAGTGGAAACGAAAAATGCATTAACTTATCTTGTCACCTCAGGATTTTACCCTAGACCATTGAACAGAACATAAATTAAAGTAAATTTATAAATATAATATTTTAAATGTAATATTTTAAATTTAGGTTTTTAAAAAGTAGTTAAACTTTAGTCTAATGAGGTAACAAAAACAGTATCAAACAGGCACAAATCTTAAAAGATTTACATTGCTAAAAGTTTGCATGTCCATGACTAAAATATTCAAAGAGACCTTTTATAAGTGATCTTCTAAATTACTGACTCTACTGACTCAGCCAAGATCTCTGAGTTTTAGTACGAACTATAAAAATACCTAAATAAATAACAACTTCAGTATTGCCAATTTAATACTTTCCTCATAAAATAGATCAGAGACATTTATTTTACAGATAATCATCATCGAAAAAGTATTTCATTTATTGCAAGAATTTTATCTGCTCAAAACATTTTTATCACTAAATATAAAAGAAATTTTAATAATGCTCATGAATCCTTCTTCGTAACAAAGTGCGTTCGTTCTGATATTACTTTGTCCTATTGTTAATTAGAGGTGAATCCTTTGAGGTAGTTTTTGGGCAAAGTCCATTCTCTCCTCGTACCTAAAAGAAACTTTCATCAGTTCACAAAAAAACATCGTGATATCGTCAATAATAAATCATAACTCTGTATAAAACTCATCACTTTCAATATAAAATATGCAACAAAAAGTTCAAAGAATATTTAATAAAAAAACCTTCCTTGTGAACCTCTTACTTGACAACTAGAAATGTACATTGCTTGAAGGCTCATCTTTTCATTCGAGAGTAAACAACGAGCGAATTAGGTCTGATACCAGTATTTTATATTCAAGTTTAATCGAAACAAACATAACTTTAAAAATTAGATCTAGAGACTCAAAAAACTAACAAAATTTACGCTTGTTCCCAGAAACAAGATTCAACGATGCAAATTATTTGCTAAAATGTTTGCCATGTGCAGTCACCTGGTTATGTTTTTAATGTATTCAAATGAATATTATTAGATTGATTCTGGCAGCTAGTGCGTAGTACTTTTAATTTGAATAATAATCATCATCCAGAAATTCTGAGAGAAAGTTTGAGACTAAATTAATGCTATACGTCTATATCCTTGGGGAGGGATATACTGGAATTTAATGCTGATATTGCTGATCAGTGATCACATCGAATTTTGGGTAGAATGAATCGCTTGTAACAATATGCTACACGTGTATTCCTTTCCTTAGAATATCATTAAGAGTAATGATGTCAGATAATAATATTAACAACATTAATATTCGAACAATTCGAAGACACAGATTTTTGTTACAATATTATATTACCTACTCTAGCTTCAAACGGGTAAATCTACTTTGCCTTAAATTGACAGCTTTGCTTTCATAAAGTGACTCATGTCACACGACAAGTCATCATACACTTGTCATTGTTGTCATGCCGTGGCCCACTATGATTTTGCTACTCTTTTTCATCATCAACAAAAGGATAGACAAACTATTTACTTAATGTATGAGTCTCATTACACAGCTAAATGTAAACTTTTTGAAACTCGGGTCCGTAACTGATTCTTAATGAAGATTTAAATCTACATTTGTATTTCGAATGTATGTGTGCGTAAGGAATTCAGCGAATAGTAAAATATTTTAGGGTTGTAATTTGAAGGAAAAGGCCTAAGTTACTGTTAGCTAAGCATTTTCATGAGTGATGCGTAGGTCTACACAACCTACACCCTTAAGCTAATAAGAGTGAGGAAATTTATGAAAAATTACACTTTTGGACCTTATAAATTACAATGGTATTATACAAAGTGCGCATTTGATCTAATTGTAAGTTGGAAAATAAACAATAATGGCTTTATTGTCTGAAAGTTTACACATAGGAATCTTCCTTTCTGATTTCCACCCAACGACATAAAAACTACAAAATATTAGTGTTTATAAAAGATAATGTGCACTTAGGAAGGGACAAAGATTACAGCAGGCTTCTTGAAGATTAGAAAACATAAAAGGAGAAGAAGAGCGATAGAGGATTGATTTAAGGTCATTTTGGAGTTTAGAAAATCGGGAAAGTTTGTAAATCGGAACAGTATTGTAATAGCACTTGAATTGTGCCGGAGGATATCCGATTTTGTGTACGTTAATGTGGGGCACGTAACTGAAGAGATGTATTGAACAGTACGAGAAACTGCATTTTATAAAGTTTAAATATATACGCACCACTGTTTTAAACACATACATTTTTGTACTTGTCTGCTTGGATACAACTGGTGGGTAATGGACGGTCATTGATGATATTAGACCCCATTGGATACATTTTTCATAAAAATTAACATGTTAAAAACATAACATTACCTAGCGAAAATGACAGAAAAATGTTCATATCAAGCAATTCAGCAAGTGGAACCTTCACTTGAAAGGTTCATTTGTGCTATAAGTACCCTTCTATAAGTACCCTTGAAAGCTTGCCCATAGTAGAAATATGCTTCCTTTACGATGGTTTTGGTCAAAGGCATGAGATGTTATAAGATTAAAAGAAAACACTTGTTTAAGATTGGTCTTATTCATCAGAACTATGTACAATAGATTTGAGTTATTTATCTAGTGCATCCTTGTATTTAATTACAACTTTTAATATTTAATTTTAACGATCGGGGACTCTAAC
>JAQGAA010000996.1:0-17925 GCA_034696425.1 Isotoma viridis | reverse complement strand
CCAAACAAAACCAGAAAAATTAATGCAAAGGTTTACCTTCATTAGGGAACTCGGAAGATCACAGTTTGAGAAAAAAGTGTCTGAAGTACAATTGAATTTCAAAAAGTTAATTGAAATGTTGTTATACTTTGATGAGGGTAGTAAAGAGATAGTTGAAAATGAATCAAAATCACTATTAGAACTTTTTACTATGTGTGAATCAAAGTGGAAACTGAACTTCACGGAAAATCAGAAAGAATATCTAACTGAAGCTAGATTAAGAATTATGAATGAACTTTTAAGAACGAATCCAACAGATGGTAATTGGTCTGATACGGTAATTAAATGTCATACTGAAGATATTTTTCGAACATGGCACGACGTTGGCGCTTATGCATTGTTAAGTGACATTACTGTGAACGAAGCTATAAATGACTTTTGTAGTATGCTGCATCTAGAGGTAAAATTTGCTTGATTTAAAAAAAACATTTGATACTGCTGTGCTGTGAATTTATTACACATTGTGTTCATCTTTGTTTTCAGGTATCAGAAGATCCATCCATTACAAAACCTGTGTGGTGGCTTCCTTCACTTCTGTGTGGAAAATTAAAACAGACTTGTCGGAAGTAAGCTAGAGGTGATATCATGGTAGATTCAATGCTCGAGATGATTAGACAGTTTAATTTTGTTGTTTTATGCTAAGTGCACTTACCTAATAATGTTACTGTCGATTTGTAAATTTTGAAACTTTTGTCCAGTTGTCCGTTCAAAGATCCGGCGATGGTCCTTTTCAATTGGCCTTCGCAAATTGATAATTTTAAAACCTCTTGTAGTAGTAAGTCAAAAATGTATATACTTTGGCACTTCGTACCGACTTTTTTGTAAAGATGATCGAGTTAAAATTTCCTTATTATTGTTCGGTTAAAATGTCTCGTGTTTCATTTTATTTAATAAAGAAAGTAATCGAATTCGAGATTTTTATTGTATCATTGCTTAGTAGTGTGCCATGAGTACCAATGGTTCTTAAATTTAAAAAAAACTGCATTGTTAACTCCCAAAGCTATATATTTTAGAGTAGCTTATCCTTAATATTTTGTGTCAATTTTTCAAGTATGTATTGTATATTTATGTATCCTAATAATAAATAAATAATTTTAAAAACAACCGATATGTACACATTTTCTTCGCTTTGTTTGATTTTTTGCAATCATTTTTTTCATCTTAATCATTTTGCTATTTTTTCACTTTTGATGAATTAATTGATTAAATCTTCTACCTAATACCTGCCTGAATCATATTTTGTCCTTAACGCATTTCTGTGGCTGCAACTTCAAAATGAAAGTTTTGAAAACTGGTATCTGGGATATAATTTGTTGCGGTGATACATGATAATCATTAATCATAGAACTGAGGCTAAACCACCCACCATATTTTCGTAAACTGATAACTGCAATGACATCGGTGATCACGTTGGCACTGGGGATTTGTCTAGTTCTCATGGCTGATTAGATTATATTATTACAAAACGATCTCACAATATGCTGGTCAAGTTTACGAAATTCAATCTGAACTAGTTGCTTTTTTCCATGTATTCCTGTTTCACGACTCGTTGCGAAAAAATATAATTAATATAAATCTAAAAATAATTTTACTGACTCAAACTAAACTAAAATTAAGGGATAAATGAAAGAGTAGGTAAAAAAGGTTTTTACAAAGTAGATGTTTTCTTACTTTATTATGGGTGAAACCCATTATAAGATTGCACATGTCCGTCTGTCCGTCTGTTGTCTGTCCGTTGGTGCTCTAACTTTCGAACGGATCAACTTTTTTGAAATCTGATTTCAGATTTGGATTTGAGAGGTAAAAAGGAAGGTTAAGTTCGCAATTGGGGCAAATCGGAAGACTCCTTCAGGGTCATGACCAAGGTGCTCCCCCAGAACGTGCTCCCCCAGAACAAACTAGGAGGCCGAAGGCCGACTCCAAGTGTACCCACCTTGGTCATGACCTAGGTCACTCAAACTTAGTATATTATAATTATAACATATGCATATGGGGTATCATTAGAAAGCTCTTGACCTCAGCTTCTTAACTGCGTTGTCAAAATTTCAAAAATTTCAAAAAAATTTCAAAAATTTCAGAAATTTCAAAAAAATTTTAAAAAATTCAAAAATTTTAAAAAATTCAAAAATTTCAAAAAAATCAAAAAAAATTTAAAAATTACAGAAATTTTAAAAATTTTAAAAAATTCAAAAAAATTTCAAAAATCAGAAATTTCAGAAATTTTAGAACTTTCAGAAATTTTAGAACTTTCAGAAATTTAAAAACAGACAGACAGACAAACTCGGAGGTTTCACCCATCGCTATTGCGTTAATCGGTTTATTTCCTTAAATTTTTAGTATTTCTGTATTTGTAAACTGCAAGAAGAAAGAAATAGTTCTAGCCTAGCTAGCGTACCATAAATCTTCAAATGTATTTTAAATTTATTGTTAAAAAATCAAGCTTAAAAATTCATCGCCTTTGTTCTAGGATGTTTGCATAAAACTAAAAAGAGAGACATATATACATTACATGTATACATATATATATACATATATACATTAGTCTATGAGATGTTTGGTACATTAAGCGCCCATGGGGTTCTATTTCAGAAATACGGTAATATTTTTTATGCTATGTTTTCTAAAAATTGATCTGATCTGATATGATGATCATTTATTAGTTTTTGAAGAGATTTCATTGATTCATTCTTTTCAATAATTTTCCATTCATTAAGTTGTATCGGATTTTTCATTGAATAATAGTTGGCTGGGGTTGGGGCCTGGGCCTGGGGTTGATTATTAAATCCATTTTTTTAATTTCGACTCTTATTCTAAAAATAAGGTTTTTTTTAGCTAACCCTGATTTTAGAGCTGGGTAAGTTAAGATGAAAACAAAATCTATGCTATCATGCATTCAGCCATAGTCCAGCTGAATTATTTAAATATTATTTACATAATCTTTTAATTCTTTGCTATCTTTGATGTTACTTTGTAAAAGCAAGATAAGATATAGCCAACAGAGCAAAAGCGTTTAAATCGTTATAGATGCATAGAGACATGCATTGAACGTTCTCCGATAGCAAACTAAACATGCAACGTAGTAGCAGCTGAGATTTTGTGAGATTGAGTCATTAAGATTTTGGTTTTTCAAAACTTTTCATGTACTTCTGAAGCATAAAACGTATATAATTTAGTTTTACACAAATATTTTCGTAGTTTTGAAAAATAATTTTGAAAGATTTAAAAGCGTGACAGTTGTCACAATGGTACTGGAAAAAGTTGGAAGTTATTTATCAGCAGTGTCAATAATAGAATGGACATGTCAGTTTATTTTCCTTAATTTGTTGTTATTCCTGATAGGGGAATATAGTTATCTGTTACTTCATCTCTTGGCCTTTTATTACTTCACAAATATCTTTACAACTGGACAACACATTGGATATATTAGTTTGGGCATTAGAGGACTTATCACTTCTAATCTGTAAATGGGCAATTCATATAAAAATAATTTAGTAAATATGCATGTTTGTTACAATCATTCGTAATTACAATCAATACTTTCAATTTTTGATAAAGCATCAGACAATGCTGTAGTGGTAGTAACAATGAATAGATCTAGTTGATTGTTAATTGTTGCACGTATTTATTAGATTCCAACTTGTTAAATTTTATAGGAAATTCCGGGTAAAAATGCACGACGGTAGCAACGAAGGGGCCAGTGGAATCAATCGTGACAGACATTTCCAAGACAAATCTCAAAAATCTGAAGAATCTGAACCAAGACGTCCATCTGTTCCCCGTCCGCAGCAGATTCCACTACGATACATTAGAGATAACAATCCTTGGAGGGAAGACGGGTCACACTCTACAGTAGTCATCCCTGTAGTAAGTTCAAAAAACTGGCATGATCATTTTCCAAAGCTGACAGAGACTAAAGATTGTTACAGTACTAAACTAAAAACATGGAAAGACGATTTAACACCCAATGATCTAAAGCTAAGAGCGGATTTACCAATTGCTGAAGGCAATTGGAACAACTTAGAAAATGACTTGGAAATTCCACCGGAAACGGGTATTAATTCTACATTTTCACAGTTAGAAAAACCTTCAAGTGACACTCGAACAAACAAAAGAGCATGGACTAGTCTTGTAAATGAAGTTGTCCACAGCAATAGTAATACTGATAAAAATAACTTCTTTAAAAAAGATCTCTTTGGACCTCAACAAAAATCGGTAATTGCAATTGCAGCGTCGGGTGATCAGAAAGTTAGCCTAAATCAACATAATCAACAAGGTGGGATTGATTTACACTCGGAAGACCAAGAAATTTCTCAATGCCCCCTTATACACCAACAAGTAAATCAGTTCCTAAGTAAAGTCGGAAAGGTATCATATGAAATGTCAAAGAACTTGGAAGGTGAGTATGGCCTCAGGGGTATGAAAGTTATAGCTTCTCGATGCCCCTCAGAGAGCCCTCATGAAAGTTTACTTACTACGGGAATTTACTGTCAGAAATTAGTTGAAGGATTAGATTCCCCCAGGGGTGAAATGTTACACGGTTTTTATAATGGACCGTTTATTGGCCCGTGTGAACAAATTGATTTTTCTAATTCCCATGAAGTTATTAACCTTGCAACAGTATTTCCAATGCCAGCATCGGACAGTGAAAAATTACAACAAACCTATTCTGAAGATGATTTTACAAATTTTGTTTTGAATGAAGAAACATGGGTTTTTAATGCGGCTGCATAGCAATCTGAATCTGAAAGTGTTTGTTGGAAAGAACTTGGTGGAACGCTAAATTCGTTACCGAAATCGCAACGCAGAATATATTAACGAAAATGAAAAACGACATACTTAGAATACATTATTTCTGTATTTTGTTAAATTTTAATAAATTAATGTGCTTACTTTAAGACGTTGATATTCTCAGTAAGTAGAGTAAGTAGACAGCGCAGAATATTTTTTTTTTTTGTTAATAATACATAATAGACTTTTTATTTTAAAGCGAATTTAGGAACTCAAAATATATTTTATTAAAATCTTAATAATTTATTGTAAGCAGAAAGTGGTCATTTCTGTAGTGCCTCCGTCCGTTCAATAATAGTCGGGGATCAGGATTATTATCATATTATTACACGATTTTAAAAATGGATAGCAATGTAGGCAGTTCATTCTGCAGTGTATTCTGCCCATTAAAAAACTTTCATCTCCTACTATATTTGAGTGGACAGAGGAATAATTAGCACAGTAAGTAATAGAAAAGTTTTAGTCTATTAAACTATCAAACCGTTTAAATTGACGAAAATTGCCTTTATCGTTGATGAAATGTGATAAAAGGAGCTCTATTATTTGTATGAACTATAATATTTACGATGGATAAATTAATATTATATAAATTGAATTGGATTGCATATATTACATTATATATTACTGTTAAAGATGTATTTTTAATAAATTGGTAGCTAATTACTAAATATCCTTTATACAATGCCTGCAATTCTTATAAATTCAATGCATTTATTTGTTGAAATTAAAATTAGGTATGCATATTTGAATAGCTCTGCTTTTCACTACCAGCGCTCAATTTTATTTAAAGAAAACTTCCAATAATGCTTAATAGAACTTTTAAAATTTAATTAAGAGTTTGAAAATGGACTCAGCAGCTTCTGTTTAATGGAATCTTTAGGTAGAGTTAATGCATGCCAAATCTTTTGGCTAACTAAATTGCGAATCAAGTTTAATTAATTACCTTTAACTTTAACCCCAATAAGATGCTCTCGTATTAAGCAAGTTTTGTTTAAAGTTGTGTGTTGCTCAGAAGCAATCAAATATATTTTATTGACATAGCCGTGTACCGAAGAATTTCCCCATCGGTGTGCGGTATAATGAAAGGAAAAGAAACAAAAAGCACTTGTTTGTGTTTTCAGAGTATTTAATTAAATTAATACATTTGACTTAAAATATTCAATCATTTTTAACAAAACAGTTTTCTATGCTTTAAGCTAATTAATATTCTACGGAGTTATAACCTATTCGGACTTTTTGACACGTGTTTTGTTAAATCAATTTCACTGATTTTATAAAAAATTACCTAATTAAAAAAATAGTCATTTAGAAATCAAGTGCTTCAGCCTCGACATCTTCATCTTCGTGGTGCTCTTCACTATCTGAAGTGTGTCCCTTTTGACTGTCATGCTTTCTGCCTTTGTTTCCCCTTCGTCCTTTGTTACCTCGTCGATTGTTTCCATTACCTTTGCCTTTTCCATTTTTCCACCCACATGACTAAAAGTAATACGAAATAGATGCAAGTTTTTTTTTCATAATAATATTAGCTAATAAATTGAATCATATAAAAACATTAACATTAAGAAACTCACCTTTGAAATTACTCTCATTAAGCATTTCTCGAATCGACGGTAGTCTTTGCAGTTGTCACTACTGACTTCGAATTTCTTACCTAGGAACAATTTTCAATGTAGTTATTTATTGTCCTGATATTTGAATCATAACATAATTTCACAAAGGAGACTGAGTGCTGTGCTTACCAGCGTCCTCGCCACATCTCAAAAGTCCACGTTCCATACGAGTGTGGGCTTTCTGTGGAAACATTTCGCTTATAAAATTCTCAGTACCGGTCTTAGAGAAAGCTCCTTCAGAATCCAGCTGAAAAAGTTTAAGGAAATTGCGTTCTTGAACTATTTTATATGAAGCCAAATTAGTCATTTGTTCAATTTTCTATCGGATATGGGTATACATTTTTACATAGTTAACTAAGAATTTTAAAACTTTAGAAGAAAAAGTTTAATTATTCATAAAAATACATGAATTTTGTTTAACTTACAATGCCTTGCTTCTTTCTCTGGCAAAGTTTCACGCACTAAAAATAACACAATAACACAGTTTCATGACTCTATGAAATCCTTTTGTTTAGTAAATCTGAAAAGGAGTATTTTTTTTTACCATTTGACTTTTCCTGATGGCTTTTTTCCTATTTTTCAGCGCAATGATTTTATCATCATCTGAAGCCCCTTCAGGAAAATCTGAATTTGGGACTAGTTCATCGGTACACTCATTTAAGCCTTCAAGAAGCTTAGGTAGTTTCACAGTTTCACCCATGCATTCAGTACTATTCCTTTCGCTATTATTACCTCTGCTTCGATTTTTGTTCTTTCGACCCTCAGTGACCTTAGTTTACAAAATAGTCGAAAATTATTAACTTCATTTAAATTAAATCAACAGCATTTTTAAAATGGTTAGGTGCTTTATTTAGGGTAACTTACAGAAAGGACGAGAGCACAAAGTAAAAATCCAACAAAAATGATGTTTTTATAATTCATGATGTGACACAAGTTAGATACACTTTTAATATGTTTCTTGAAATGAAGGATTTCCAATCCTTATAAAATGCTTTGCAACTAAATAAAAATCTCTCCAGTAAGGGTCTGCTACTATTAGGAGCTTCAGTAGCAAGTTCAATGTTCACTAATCAGTTCTATCTTTAAAAAGCTTTGTTTTAAAAAAATCCACAAGATAATAATTAACCCGTGCAATAGACTGATAATCTTTAAGATACTTTCCTACAAGAAAAGTCGGAGGAAACTAAAGCTTGTAAATTCGTAAGGTATAATATATTATTTGTGTGCATTTAAGGATGAAGAATTTAGTCTTGGATGCATCCTGTGGTGTTCTACATGAATAACTGAAGCATGAAAGTTAGATTTCACAAAAGGATTGTTTATACTGTAAAAGGGGATGCTGGATACTTTGGATGTGTATTTTTATTTCTAACTACATAAGAGGAACGACAGGAAGTCTGGATTTTAGCTTTGGAGATCAAATCAGCTTAGAATAGCTTAAAGTAATATGATTGCTCTTAAGTTATACCCGGGGGTAGTATTATTAAAGCAGTAGCAGGTTCCCATTTAATTTCATATACTTGTGTTTTTGACTATTCCTATAAAGTAGTAGTAGTATTTACGAAAATTTAATTTTTACAATGAAGAAGGATTGAATCTGACTCAACTCTCAAGGGTTGACTTATCCGTGTTATTGTGTATATACAAAATATAAAGAATCGAATGATTTGAGTTGCCTATAAAGCTCTTATCAGTTTGTCCATACATTTTGAGAAACTATCATAAGTATTAATGACATGTCATTGACGATGTCTTGATTCTTGAAAGCAAGGCGAGTTCCATTCAATTCAGCTTGTGTAATGTTTAAATTATTACTCTTGTACTGTGATTAGGAAGAATGCACTAGTTTACTTCGGTTTTTTTAACAGGGTCGGCACTCTCCATGGTATTAGATGAAGAGATTATAAACTTTGTGCCATTGCTATTTAGTTTTGTTCTTTCTACTATAAATGCTTTTAGAGTTAAATAATTTCAATTTCTTTATAATTTACTTCAACTCTATTCATATTCATTTTTCACAATTTACAAGGGGTATTACTTGTTTATTTTGAAAGACTTATGGTATAACCTGTTTCATTGATATGAGCTGTAAATTAGAAAATGTGAAACCCAGATTTTCAAGGAAAATGGTCTGGCCTGGACATTAAGCTGGGGCTCTGGAGATTTCTTATTATATTTGATTTAAAGGCCAACCAGTACTCTTATTTGTGATTTGTAAACGATACTTATTAAAAATGTTAATGTGTCTGCTTAACGATAATAAAATCTTGTGTATTGAGTCTTCTTGACACGATAAAAGTACTACAAAAAGCACTTAACCTCTTGAGTAAATATGTATCTACTATTTTCTTATATTGGTATCGTATGTCACTGCATCATCGTAATATTAATTGGAAAAACCAATCCGACAGGGAGCTTATAGAGAAAATAGAGTTAACTTATTTGTGACGCCTTATGGCTTATCATTTATAAATAAATCAGGTTAAGTGATTTACGTTACGGTCAAGCACATTTATGAGTCTGCCTTTAGTTTAGAATAAATCATCATAACAAGACTAACATTGTTTTACGTGGTGTCGTAAATAGTTTTATGAATTGCATACGACTTATTTCATTTGTAAAATAATACTTTTGCCTTTCCCCTGATCTTCTAGAAATTCTTGAATCGTATCAATAGACAGATTGTTGTTTTAAAATCTTGCGTAATCTTTAAGAACTTGAACTTTCAATATTTAGGTACTTACAAACATATCTTACTAGCTCAAATCATTTTCCTGAACAATTCTGGCAGTTACTTGCAAAACTATTTGTGAAGATAAGTTGATTACGAAGATTGAATTAGATCTATTATGATGTACTTTTGGTTACATGCATTTGCCCAAAATTTAGTTTTAGTCACTTCTTCAACTATACTCCTAAAAAGATTCATATCAAATCCTGCATTATGATTCTTTATCTACATGCTACATATACAACATAATATAGGTGTTGTGTCTTGTGTGTAGAAAACATTTTATTAAGTCACGGCATTCATAAATTAGTTTTAACTTCCTGATTTTTAAGCTTATTAAGAACCATGGATAGAGTCCGTAACCGAAATTCGAAAGTGTTGATTACGCTTAACGAATTGCTTACGAATTGCTTGCTTATATATTTATGCAGCATACTTTCCAAAACTACTAAAAAGCTTTTTTGATTTGTATTCAAAACTTTTATTCAACAGTATTCAAAAAAGATTTTGGCTGTTGATTGAAAATGCTTGTGCTTATTCCGAATTTTAGCGTAACATGAAAGCTCAGCCAAGAGCGCTAGGAATCCTGACAGAAATCCCCCAAATAATAGAATAAATGCTAAAACAACACTCCCGAGCTGTACTCCTTCATACTCGGAACGTATGTCACAAGCAGGTTTGGATTTCAAGTACTTCGAATTCCATCGTCGAACTAAACCATGTTGAATCATCCGAAGAATTCTGTGCAAAAAACATAAATGATAAATCCCCTATGCACTTCATACCTCTACCTCTTATAAAAGTTATAACAAGTTTCCTTGCTTACTGATAATCAATGATTCTCTTGTAAGGAGAATTTTTCTGGATTAAAGTCCCTGTTTTTTGTTGAGAATTTTCAATTTGAACTTCTCTGATTCGGCATGCTTCCTGTGGGGTAAAGTCAACTGAGAAACTTTCATACGCTTCTGAATTAATGCACACAAAGACAAACTGGCCTTTGACAATTTCATCATGAGCGTCTTTCATAGAAGATATTACTGATTGGGCCCGTCTTTGATATAAGTTGACAGTTTTTGTGTCGGGAGATTCCTTTAGTGAAATGAGGAAAATAAGAGACAACGAACAATGAGGGTTGTTATACATTTTAGGTTTAGAATATGGGTTAGCAGCATCGAATGATGGACATGATGATACATATTATGTGCTACAGAAAAACCTATATCAATAAAAATTTAAGATACGAGTCAAGGGTACAAAGTTCCGACTCACCGAGAGAAATTTGAGTGCCAAGGATTCCTGGACAACAACAAAAGTAAAGTCAGTAGCAACGAGCTGTCCTAAATTCTGAATTGGTTCTGTCACAACTGACAAAAAAGAAACGAGTGTTCCAGCGTAAGAGGAATATGTCAGAATTCCAGTCACACACCCAACCATCATGATTACTCGACATGGCAGTTCAGATGGGACTTTGTAAAACCCTTGAAGAGAAATGGTACTGATTGGCCAGAAAACACAATCAAGAGAGTTCCACATGATTGAATCTTCGTCAAACTCCTGGCTCAAGTGACTTTTTTTCTCTACGTCAAGGTCAATTTGATGTTCTGCAAGAGGCTGGAGTTTACACAAAACTTTTAGAAATGTCAGAGATGTTAAACCCATTCCTATTATAGCAAATAGTAAGACTATCCAAAATTCTGGTTGAAAGGGCTTTAGTAGGGCGCTTAGCTTGGATGAAATCGCTGGAGGTTTTTCGAAGAAAGCCGATAAGCAAATTTCTGTGGTTGGAATGTTATAATCTATAACGGCTCGCCTAAAAGATTTGTCAGCAGTTGAGCTTAGACCTAGATCAGCTTTATCTTCAAGTAGGAGGGCTATCATCCCGGTCCATGTTTGATTAGGTAAAAGATGACCCCAAAACTTTGTTATCACAGGCATTGTCCTGCAAATTTGGGTAAAGTTTAGATTTTTAATTATGAATATCTAAGAGATAGTAAAAAATGAATGAAGGCAATAAAATAATTCTTGATTACGTAAAATTCAGTGTTAGCTCTAGGCAGTTGAGTAACTCAACTGCAAAACTATCTTCAAAAACATACGAGCCGTTTTTTAATTGTATAGAAGTGTCGTAGGCGTATTCCTGGTTTTGCTGAAAAAAATTACAAAGAAAAGTTTTATTGTAAAAACTCATGAAATATAAGACGAATAATAAGAAACATAATAAATTGTATTATTTATTACATGCGTGTTTTACTTAATTTTATGGCACTTTGCAGTATTGCATTTTATAAAAAGTCATGTTTCACTTCCTTTTTGCCTACAAAATTACAAAATAAAAGTTTAGAAAGAAAACTTGTATTTGCACTTACTACCGCTGCTACCCGAAAAGGTTTCTTATTCCAATTAGATCTAGAAGCCTCTGATGATTTTTCGTTGCCAGAAGACACATCAAATTCTCTAAAGCTTTGAAAACAATTTTTTTCACACTCCACAGGAATAAAGTAATTGAGCTCGCTTGAACTAAAATTTAGAAACGGTGAGCAGTCATCTCTTGCTTGTAAAATAAAAAATTCTCTGGAAAGAATTTCTAGCAAGTCCATGTTATACTTGTTTAATGAGGCTACACTTGTTGAAAGTCTTATGCTTGTGTTAGAATTTTTTAGAATAGGGCAATAGTTAAGACAGTTTTTATGAAAGCATGATACATTTTCGTTTAAACCGTATCTGCTATACTTCATATTTTTTCCAGTCGAAAGTAAAACTAAGGAACAACTTAGACAGAGTTTTATAGGTAAAGGACTTAATTTTACATTCTTCATTTTTTGCACACTCTGCATGCAAAAAATCTTGCTATCGTCTAGGTACTCAATAATTTTGAGGATTTCACACACGTTAGCACAGTTTTAACATGTTAAACCTTTGGCTTAGCTTACACGACTATGAGAACAAGGATCGGATACGTTTACTGGATAAACGATGTTACGCTGAAGCAACAAAAGTCGTAAGTTATTGAAAGGCCTTTTGTCATGTTTGGAGTTAACCATGATACATAAAGAATTTACGATTTACGATAGAATGGAAATCAACTTTTCAACCTGTATTTGAATGTCAGTTCAGTAGACTTCGTAATTTGACACAAAAAAGCAGTGAAACTAATTGTGCTTTCAAAAGTTGAATATGTTTGAGTAGTTCAAATGGCAAGTTATGGTATTAACAAGAAGGAAAATTCATGCAAGCATTTCTCATTTATCTACTTACATTATTATAGAATGTCACTTTGGTTGACAGTTATATAAACTAAAAAACTAAGGTGCCGTAAAATATATGATGGAGTTTGTACTTATCTGAGTATGTTTAAGACTTAACAAACTTAACAAATTTGACAAATTGTTCTAGCCCACGCGACGTTATATTTTCATGCAAGGGGTACAAAGGGTAACAAGTAAGCCTTGATGACCTCACTCATCGCGTCATTTGTAATATTGGGTTGCATGGATGATGTCTGATGTTTTATAATATGCTTATGGAAAACAACTATGATGAATATTATTCAATGTTTTATATGACAATGGAAAATTGACCTTCTTGACGTATTTCATTTTTTTTTTTTTTTGTTTTTTTTTGTCTGACAGATTTTAGGCAACGCAGTTTGTGAATTTGTGACATATTTATTTAATGGTGCAAATAACCAAATTCGTTTCGTTTGAGATTTTGAAATTTACAACAATCAGCTTATGTGAAATTATTAATTTTCACTTGAATTGTATCAACATGCATATTTTTAAATAAGGAAACAAAAGTACAAGAAATTGTTTAAAAATTAAACTATAGCATGAAGTGAGAACGATTGGTAACGAAGCGACTTGCGAATAAATTAAGATTCTGGCTAAAGAACTTTAAACTTTAATTGCAGGAAGTCCAGTATGCTGGATAGGTATTGATCTCTCACTGTTGTGCAAAGGCTTTTTCACAACTTTGGGAGCAGTGATGGTAAGAACTCCATCTGAACTAAGGTCACATTTGATTTCTTCTGCCTTGACACCTGAAGGGAGAGAGTGCTTTCGTACAAATTCTTGGCAACTGAAGTTGTGTTCGTCTTTCTTGTCTTCATGTTTGGCTGTGATACTTATCATGTTATCAGTAATTCTTACTTGGAGTTCTTCCGGTTTGAATTGCTGGACATTAAGAGTCAACTAAGAAACAAAATAAATATAAAATTAGACAATATTGGACTATATCAATTAGTTTAGAATTAAAATTTTTTAAACATATTTTTGAAATATGAATTGATTCTTACCACGTATTTATCTGACTCTGATGCAAAAGTTTCAATTCTAATTGGATGATCCTTAACAATTATAGAATTCATGTTGTCCAACTTGAGATGATCCAGCTTAAAGTTGTCAAATCTGTCTCTGAGCAAACTTCTCTTTGTAAAAGCTGGCAATAAGAAACCCTCAACATCTCCACGCGTCCAAGACCTACTCCTTGGCTCGAATAATGTAAGGGCTGAAATGTCCTTCCACATGTCACTCTTAGTATTTGTAAGAGTGGTTGGGATTGTGGTAGTAGTTTGTGCAGGGGTTGGGATAGCCTTCACTGGAGACTGGACTGTGGCAGTTGTGCCTTCTCGCTGAATTGGGATAATCATTTTCTGAAGGAAATAATAAAATTGTTATTTAAAAAAATTATAATTCACTATCCATTATAATTGATGTAATGTTATTTTTGTTTATCGAAAAGGAAGTAAAAACTTACCTCTTTTGTTTGGACTTGAGCTTGAAAAATGAAGCTAAAGTGTCAATCTGGTTGAGAGTAAAGAAAAATTGCTGATATGCAAAAGTTATTTCGATCTGATATTAAAAAGATTGGAAGGAAAGATTTGTTTGATAAGCTTTGAATGAACTTCAACTAGCAAGTGAATGAACAATCTGGTTCGCTTCAGACTTTATATACAAGAAAATGTAAAGATTCCAGTGTATTTAAATTGGCTAAACAAAATATTGGATCACCACCTCCTACGTGAGAATAAGCTAATGATGACGATATAATATCGTCCCACGCGATAAACCATGATCTCAAATGGATATATGAAGCTTCTTTGACTTTAGAGATACACATTAGCCGTGGATAATAGTGTAGTGGGCTGAAAATTAAGGTGACTCATTCATAAGTTTTAAAGTTGTAAACTCTGTATCAAATTCATATACTTCGGGTTCTTTGCGAAAGTGATACATTTAGAACTTTAAGAATTTATGTGGTTGTTGAAGTTTACAAGTTTAAAATGAGATAGATATGATGTGGGACTATATGGGGCCGGTGCATTACCACTTGGGATTTTTGGACACCGTCCAAGGGCCTACTAATCAACATGCAACAGTTTAAATGAAATGTTTGTGTATAAAAAGGTATAAATATACACTGGCAACTGGTGTTTTTAAGGACGAATTTAATTTCCTATGGTTAGTTCAAGTTCAACGAGTCATTGAAGAAATTCAAAACTGAATCTGAAAACCAGAGTAAGTGATTATTTACAACCCACATCAAACGGAAATTGTAGGCGGACATAATACTCAAATCTTCGTCTTAAGACTAAGACTAGTTTGGACTTGTTTATTTTGTGCGTGAATGTTACATTTAATATTTTAATCGAATGTAAATATGGAAGTGATGAGACAATCTCTTACGATGGAACTTACTTAGTTCTCGAAATTTCTGGAATTGTAACCATTTTTGGAGTTGTTGCTGGAATAGGCTTAAATTGTTTAATATTGTATCGCATATGAAAGTTGATCTGGAATTTTTAGTCGCAAAAATTAGTGCGTAGGAGGAAAGTCATCTTGATGTCATTTAAATGTGTTGTAACAGTTGTAAGTTATTTTCCAACAGACAGGGACAGGTAGGAGATTTTTAGTACGTAGTTTAATTTGTTTATCATTAAAGTTTACTTTTTTGGGAAAAGTCTTACAAGAACCATTTATATAGAGATAATTTCAAATGTAATGATTTACTCAGTAATTAATAAAGGTATTGTACGGTAATAAATCATTTTAAAGGGAATTATGACTTTAAAATATTATTTTATTGTAATTACGCTTAACAAGGTGGGACACATAATGGGATCTTTGGCAGTGACAAAAGTATTTCCCGTATGTTTTTCAAATGATGAACCAAAAGTATTTTAAACAATTCATGAGAGTGAACCGCATTCCAAGACATTGCCTTAGAGTAAAATAATTACATGGAAAAAATTTCTCTTTATTCTCAGGGAGAAATCGTTCCGACATAAACTTTTCGGGTTTCGGATAAATATCCGGATCGTGATGGATTGCATAAAGCTTTGTAAAAATTATTGTTTTTTTCCGAATTCCTTTGTGTTTCTAATCTTTTGTTGAGATTCAATTTGGGTAAAAAAACGGAGTGTCCCGAAAAATGTATGTGATGCAACTAGCCTGATAGGTCATTTCCGGTACAACTTCGTGAGAAATTTTTCCATTTGATTTTTCTAAAGTTTAGTCTACTTTTTCGTTAGTTTTTCATTAACTTCAGGATTAGTAGCTAAAATGGCAAAGACCATATCATACTGCAAGTTTGCAGAGAAAAACTCAAGGGCCGTTTGGCCGTAGACTTTTGTTTCATTTATTCTCAAAGGCTTGTACTCTTCTGTAAAACTGAAATCTTTCCATCAGTTTTTCATGCACACATAACACAATAATGGTATTAAAATTATATTAAATGCATTGAAAAATAAATAACTTTTTGAACCATTGAAAGCATTTTATTTCCATCCCTTTGCCTTTAATATAAATCTTATCGGTAAAATCTGGATTTATCTAATATTTTGAAGCATATCCACTTGCAAATAAAGTTATTTCCCATTTTAATTACACATTTCGATTCGAACATTACTACAATACAATCTTTTGCAATATATTACTATCCTGCTCCTAACTCACTACAATATGCTTTTAGCTTTCTTTTAACTTTATAACAATTTAACAATACCTTGTTATTCCCGTCCTTTACATAAAATCAAGTATAATTTATTGAATTTTGTAGGTACTTTTTAAATTTTAAAATTCGTTTCAGTTTGGAATGTTCAATAGGTATAGAACCTTAGAAAATGGGTAGTTTGCACATTTTAATACATTTAATGATTCAATGGAAATTAAACACTCAGATAGATATGTACATTTTAGAATAAAATTTCCTTTTTACTTTTTACGACTAGGTTTTTATGTAATATATATACTATACATAATAGTTAAATAATAAATTAAATTTTTTAATTGTACTACAACATATAAGGACTATCAAAATACCATGCATATAAGTCTACATGTCTATTTGTGTTGTAACCTTGCTATACATCTAAATACTTTTAGGTATACTTATTTACATTTAATTTAAAATGATCAGGATTTTACTTATTATAGCTCACGTCTGGAATAATTAGATTTCCAGAACACCAATAGTTGCAATCTCCTCATCCCTGGCATCTGGAAAGACCAGCTCTCCACTTTCATTTCTATAATCTTTAAACCGAGCCCGAGACAACTCTCGAAATCCCATTTTCTCCCCTATCTTTTGTGTGTAAGGGCTTGTAAAACAGCTTTTGAGTAGTTTGAACCCTTTAGCTTGGAGTAGACGAATGGCTCCCCTATACATTTCTCCAGCAAGACCTTGACCTCGAAACTCCGGATGAACTGAAGCCATGAACAACTCAGCATACTCATCTATCTCAGGATACGCTCCGAATATCCCTGCTTGTTCATCCAAATTGTGCAGAAATGGCATAATTCGTTTCATTTCAACTGAATTCAGGGCCATCGGGCTGTCAGGAACATGTCGTCTATGAATTGCCATGATTCTTGCCCCAACCACCTTTTACAAAAGCAATAGTACAAAAGTAAATGTTAAATTTGCTTTAAATTGAAAGCTCGATAAGATTGCATCGATTTTTATATGGCTAGTAGTTAGATAGAACAAACGAGAGAGAAAGTGAGTTGAATATTCAATTGATTTCTTGATGAAGCTAATTTACATAAAACACACACAACGTGATATCTGATGCATGAGAAATAGTTTCTATCCAATTCTAACACAAACCTTGCGTTATGCCTGTATACGCCTTCAAGACAAAAGGTTTATTTGCTTATACTGTGGCTTACAGAATAAATTGACAGTTCTTCGCCCTTCATCTCTGTTGTGGGACTCTTAATAAACTCATTTTCTGACATGAATTTACATCTCTTTCAAAATCAAAGTTTACTACGACGGACATGTACACCATGGGCGTTATTTTGTTCAATAAAGTTTGTATAGCCTGGAGTGAAGTGAAAGTCCTTTGATGATTTATCTTTAATGTAAATATGGGTCTCGATGTTGCTATACTATGGGATAATCAGGGGCTTGTTGAATTTTTGCTCAGATTCATTATCAGGGTTACATTATCATTCCTGGGGCAATGGCCAAAATCGCAAAAATATTTCTAAGTTTTTTTTGTAAAACAGGGGAAATTTTTCAAAGATGACTCAAAATGACTTTTTAAAAAAATATTTTTTTAAAAATTTTTTTTGAAATTTTTTTTTTGAAAAAATTTTTTTTTTTAATTTAAAAAAAAAAATTTTTTTAATTAAAAAAAATTTTTTAAAGAAATTATTTACTTACCTTTTAAGTAGGTCAAGTAAATGGTAAATCATTGCGTTGTTGCGGGAGTGTTAGTTGATAAGTAACGTATCTATGCGGACAAAAGAATTG
>JAQGAA010000995.1:0-17941 GCA_034696425.1 Isotoma viridis | reverse complement strand
TACTGAAAGTATCATAAAAAAATATAAAGATCAACTGCTCCAACATTCCCTGAACCCTAAAGCTCTTTGACTTTCATTTATTTTCTTAGGTCAGCAAAACTCGCCAAATTTCCCCATCATTGTATTATCTTCAAGCTCTTGCTGTACCCGATAGCAATATATATATCTCCCATTTTGCAACAAAGCATGATCATGATCTTTAAGTCACATTATTCAGTATCAGTTATTTTCTATCTCACTAGCTAAGGCCGATTGGGGTCAAGTCCCTCCGGATATCATAACGAATGATAAACGGAGGAACAGCTTTACTGTAATTTTTTTCCGTGAAGCTTTATTCTCTTTGTTTTTTTCTTCCAACAACAATAATACCCGGAAATCAATAAAAAATCTATTATATATTATTCAATCCGTATTACCTACTACTATAGTCTGAGAGAAATGTAATTTAATAAGAAAACAGTGTAAGTAAATGGAATGAGTACGTGAAAGCTAGAGAGAATTTTTTGTCGTGATTCTGTTATTGATATCTACCAAAAAATATGGAACATGAACACCTGGTCCAAGCTGACAGTAGTTAATGCATGATCTATCTACATCTATAAGACATAATGCAGGTCAACTTACAGATATGTTTTTTGCAACCATCACAAACAATGGCAAAATTCCGACCTTCCCTTGTACAATAAAAAACTTCTTTGAGACATATAAGCCCTAAGTTGAACTTAACAGTGTCAGAAATAACTTCTGTAGTGCTGTTAGTGGTGGTGGTAGTAGTTTTGCACTATTAGAAATACTAATGGCAAGTATATATCTTAAAACGTGATACATAATGACGAAATGAAAGAGCCATTTCAAGCAGGTTATTCTCAGCTGGTACTACCACCCTAGTACTCCCCGACCTAACTACTAGTAATAGCCCTTGCTTCTTGCCATGTAAGAATTATTGTAAGATTGTTCCCAAGACTAAAATAATGATCATCATTACTCACTCTCATAGCCATCATCATTAAAGATTTTACTCATATTTCATCTTTTTGCGGCCCACTTGGCTCCTCTTCGTCTTCACATTCATATCCTAAAGAAAAGTCCCGAAAACAGAGACCCTTAGGTGATGCATTATATTGAGTACATATTTATATATTGTACTTTGTTCTTATTCCTGGAAGATTATTATTATGCTATATGGTTTAGTCTTATCTTGCAAATGTAAGAGACTATGAATAGTACAACACGGCTATTGGTGAAACCATGAGGTCATAAAACTCCCTTGTCTGTCTCAAAAAGACACAACACAAGAGATCAAAATTGTGTAATGATTTTGGTTCATAAGAAAGATGCATTGTTAAAACTTGACCTGAATTTTTTTCTTTATTTTTCTCAGCCATCATCATCTCACCCCTTTACCATCATCATTATCAGCCAAAACTTATTACAGAGTAGACAATGGTTTTCTTTTAGAGTCAAAGACAATTGGGATGGTAGTAGCGCTAGACTAATATAGCACGTGGTACCAGTACCACGAAAAACCAGAAACCCAAAGCACTTATGACAGTCCTCCTTTTCTTAAAGGAGAAACGGGGGAGAATAATGATGATGAAAGATTGGGTGAAAGTATGTCGTAGAGTAGCAAATATTTTGAAAGCATTTTGAGAGAACCACTAGAGAAAGTAGTAGGAAGTGCTCAAAGTGGTTTTGGTATATGTAATACTAAAAGATACAAGGGAAAGAAGTCCTTTTATTATTTTATGTTTGTCAGAAAAGTGTTGTTATTACAGGAGAGGAAAAACAGCTGTATTCTGGTACTATTACTATTACATTACATACTTTTGGTTTGGGAGGAGAACAAAAAGTTAATAAATTAATGTCGAATAATAGGTGCCATTTACAGGGAGCCACGGGCAAGTGACAAAGACTCATACTGTATCATTATTATGATGGAGAATAACAAACTACTATTACTGAACTACTAATACTAACTGGTATAATATCATTAATGTAGCTATATAAACAAGTTACACTATTATGTAATAGTAGGGAGTTTGGCTTTAGGTAGAATTATTTGCCCTTTTAGATCATGTGGGACATTACATTAGACCCTGAGCTGATAAATTACATTGTGGCAGGGCTGGATGAGGGTCTATCCCTATCCATTCATGAAAAGGTTTATATGGCTAAAAAAGCAAATAAGAGAAGCCTTGCTGAGAAAACGTTTTGCGTAATGGAGTGTTACGATGATTTTTAAATTCAGTAGGTTTTTTTACTAAAATAATGTAAAGTGAAATGTTTATTAGTTAATATTACAGACAATAACCTAGATTCATCAATTCATGGTAGATGAATCTGTCCAGTTGATCAAATTAGAGAAGTGTTGTGCTTATTAAACTTTACTTTTCTAGGGCAAATTGGTATCTGCATTGAATCTCCAATGCAATAATAAGGCTTTGAGCCAAATCTTTTTCTATCTAGATTGAGTAGAACCTTAATCTCAAAAGTGTAAAATTATTCAAATTGCAATTCAAAAAGGCTTCACCTCTAGAATTTTCATCATATGAATTCGCACATTATGGGCTGTTAAAGCTTTTGAAAATGTTCCATATAATAAAATTATTCTTCGTCTAACAAGGAAAATTCTTTCCACTCTGGAGCAAATGATAGGGGATCAGGCTATCACATTACATTACTACAACATTACACTACTACCCAATCCGACTAACCCAAATAAATACTATCATTTCCCGTCCATCTCATTCCACATATCAAATACCGATTTCACTATATAGACGGATCACATTTTGCAAATCTGCCATTTAGAAGAGACTGAATCGATTTAGGAAATCTGGTGAACAGGCAAGAAGGGAGAAAAATTGGAGTAGAATTTACTATAACTATACACCTTATATGAAGTACCCAACCAGAATTTTTTTAGACAAACCTCTAGACTAATGTTGCATAGTGTCACTATATGTACCTAAGTTCGATGGAATGTATCCATTGGGTAGCCTCAGAAAATATAAAGAAAAGGGAAATGAAATCCCAGTTTCAATATGTCTTTTTGCGATTTCACAGATATTTTAGCATTATTGATCGTTGATCGTTTATGGTAGCAGCCAAGAAAGGATGGATCTCATCTTATATATTTCCTCCTGATTTCCTCCATGATCAGATTGATCCAGCGGCCTTTTCATGCCCTGCTTTCCCACCATTCACGTATAAACAGTGAAATTCTCAGGAAATCTAAGCTTCCAAGTACTTTATACTGTTTATATGTTACAATATAAATAGTTATATTATATTATTACACAGTTACCTATAAAGGATCCTTACCAATCTATCGTTTCCAATAGATTCTCAAACCCTGATCAACTGTCTGTCCGCTGTGGATTGATAATATACCTCAGAAGACAGGAAGAATACCTTAGTAGACCTTCTTTTCCAAGTATAATCATTTATATGTATATAGGATTTCACTCAGGTAATCATTGAAACAAGCTTGGGACGCGGACGTAACCACTTCTGGCTGATTTGATCCTTTTTGTAGTTTAGATAAGATATGTCGAAAGTAATTCAGGAACTCACTACGCCAAGAATACATTGGGAGTTTAAGGGGAATTGAACGTAGGAGATGTTTGGATTTAAAATCGAAAGAGGATTATACTACACAGTGTAAATCCTGGGTTAGCATTCTCCAGAGAAATGGGTCTATCATCTGGGATAGATCACTTTACACTAACAATAGTAACAATATAATCCCTCTGTATCCACCTTAAATAAGAAGAGGCTTATCAGGTCGATGCATTTGGAAGGATACAAATAATTGTAGTTAACGCTTAGCAGCGTTGCAGACTGTTCATTCAGGTTAAGGAATGTGGAAATTCAAATTAGAGTATTACCTAAAGGTATTCTTAGCTGGATTAAATGTTTGAAAATATTTTTGGAAATAAATGGGAAAGTATATTCGCTTGATAAAATCTATTCAATTTTTCTGAAAAACTTTCTCTGAAAGACTTTTGATATTGTGTCATATCTAGGATTAAGACCTTTTGCCAGGTGCATGAAGGGATCAGTGGCAGGCGGTAGGGTAGAAAGTTCTAAATAATAATAAGATAACAAATAAGTAGGTAGCTTATTTTAGGCTTTACTGCATGCAAACACCTTTTAGAAAAATTACTTGAAATAAAATTTTCCATGTATTGATAAGGTAAATATGAACATTGTGAGTTAATGGATTTCTTGGGCAAATGTTAAAGAGTAGCTGGGCCAGTCTTCCTCAATGTTAAAAAAACTCTAAGTATCGTTTTCTCATTATAAAATTCTAAAAAATCTTAAGATCCTATCTCAATTTAAATTCGAAGAAAATGTTTTCAAATGGTTTGTTTGAAATTAGTATCAAATGACTAAAAGCCAGGGTATTGGTTGCTTACTACTGATGTGTCCTTAACTGAAAGTAAAATGTTATTGTCGGCACTAGCCCCCAAGTAATAATTATGTGTAGTACGAATAGTCCAAGACCATAAAGTCTCCACTAAAAAGCCTGCAATTCGAATTAACTGATCTTTTGTAGCAGTTATAACTGCTATTTCATGATCCTGGTAATTTCCAGATGAGTCATTATGTGCAAATCTTATAGTTGAACGAATTGCCCATCAAATGCAGACCAAACTACTTTCGGTTTTTATTACTCTGGAAATGGAATTGGAAGGTTTGTACTTTGGCTTAGGTTTCAGACTTTCACTCTCAAGACATTTGTGTGTGGGTTAATATAATGCTGCAATTTCTCAAAGACTGGGAATCGAGTGGGTAAACATAATGCTACAAACATTTGCAATTGCAATTAAAAGGCACACAATGCCAAACGACTACTGTAGGCGTGGGTTCTCACAGGAGTTATTTTGACGTTTTAAAGACCCAGTTGTCTTGGTTGTTAGCTGAAATTTACGCTTGGAAAACTAATTAAGGTGCAAGTCTTAATGAGGGAAATTCATGGTTAAAAATTGAACCCATGGCATTCTGAGAATTATTTTTGGTAGTTTTATTGATAACTTTCACAGCAATGGTAATAAAAATCATTGGTGCATGAACCACGGAAGGTTTTAAAATGATTTTGAATCAAGCCAATGTAATAAATGCACTCCTATAAAAATCGTCATTAATGATAATGTTTCGAAAGTTTGTTAACGATTAGCTTTATTTCAATTGTAAATAAATGTAAAATTAGTGTAATTTACAGGCAATATTCTAATTTTAAATGTAACCTTGATCCACATCCGTTTTACTAGCTGGAGAAACACTTGACTTTCTTTTGGAGCACCCAAAACATTTCATCACAACTTCAACTGGCCACATTACAATTTTTGGTTTCAAAAACCCATCTTTAGATTTCTGAGCTATACTATTATTGCTTGAAAGTTTGCGAGTGTCATCAGCATTAAGTAAATCATCATTACTTCCACAATCAGAAGTGTCATTATTTTCATGGGAAAAATATCCAGGATTTTCTTGGCTTTGTTCAGATCCAGATTCATTACCTGACACACTTGAACCTAACTCGGATGGAAAATTTCTAAGTTTTAACTCTACAAGATCTTGAAGCATTCGAGAGTTACTGAAAATCTGAAAGGAATTGATTAAAAATTTGAATTAAAGCTGAACTTTAAAATTTACGAAGTTCAAATATTCAAAAACCTCTTCAGTTTTATCATCCCAGAAACCGTTGTGGCTTAACATCTTTTGAATTTTCACAGACCAAGTACGTATGAATTTTAATTCCTTAACATCAAAAAATTCAATCCTGTCTGAGTTATTCAAATCAATAAATAGTTTAAGTGGTCCATTCACACCAGCAATTTGATAACCTAATGGTGGACCAATAAAGGAACGACTTCCATCCTGAATGTCTAAGTTAGTAATTTGAATTTTTATATAAAAAAAATTAACCATTTTAAACTTTAATTGCATTTTTATTTTGGAAGACCTGTATTCAATAAATCAGCTTCTTGAAGAAATATCGTTAATGATTTTGCTTTGAACACGGATAATCCCCCAAACTCCTTAATGCCAAGTTTTACTGCCTCCACCACCGGATTTTCACGAGATTTTGTTTCAAATTGAAGATTATAAGCCAAAAGCAAGTGCACTAGTATAGTTTTTGGAGTATTGTCTCCACTCGTTGGTGACATATTATTTGAAATGCGGAATAATGCTGGCTCTTCTCCGTCATCAATGATTTTAAGTACTTGCAATATAAACTCTGTTTCAGTGGCCAATTCTAAAATGAAAAAAAAACACACGAGAGCTTAACCCATAATCATAATATTTATATTTTGAGTACTTCTATTTTGAAAGATTTGTAACCGAATACCACAAGACAGCTTCAGAGACTTCAGACCAGCTCGGGCAGTAAACAATGGAATTAGCAAAATCGACGTTATTTGCATTTGTACATTTGGGGAAATCTTCGTGTGTTCATCATCCAGCGTATCAGAAGCTAAGGAATCAAGAACACAGGACTCTTTTTTGCAACGACACAGTCCATTTGTTGCTACCATGAAATCTCTAAAAATTAATCCAAAATCATAATATTACAATGATTCATACCACACAGTACACAGTCAAATTTTAGTTAACAAGCCGCCATATAAATATTACCTTTTCAGTAAATCAACCAGCTCAGATACTGCAAAAACTTGGTAAGGAAGAAGGTCTCTAGACAACATATTGTAGAAAAGGCACCAGTAGCGAAATACAACACTGCATCGCTGCTCCTCAGCATACAGTTTAATCAGCTTATAAATTAATGAAAAGTTATCTTCGTGAAGGCATGCTTTAACTGTTTTGTAGTCTGTATTCACCTTAAATAAATTAGAAGCAAACATAATGTCAGACAGACTTATTATAGCTAATTTATTTTTAGTACCCAAGGTTAATTTCATTCATACTATTAGACGATTAAGCTTTTCCATGAACATCAATGGCCAGATACCTCCACACATTTTAAGATTTGAAATAATAAATTTAATTTTGTCATCCGTTTTGGAAGTTGGATCGTCTATACCAAAAAAAATATTTCTTTCTTCTTCTGCGATTTCTAGACTTAAAAATTCACATGGAGTAGTGTGATGCAGTTTATAAAAGGGGCAGCAACAGTCAAGGAGGCCAATATTTGCATTGTCTGTTATATTAGGCAGTGAAGCACATGAGTAGCCAGATGCAATGCTTTGTCTTGATTTGGAAGGCTTTGGTGGAACCTTGGGTGGCTCGGACTTGGGGAGTTGAGGGGGACTGCTATAAGAAATTTCCAGGTCTGAGACGTTTAGGTCAATTTCTTCCATCCTGTTACTCATCAATAGAGAAGACAATAATGGAAATATTATTTAAATACTGTTCATAGAGCACCAAGTATTGACATTACCAATATTCTATGGATTAGCTTGTGCAATTTTTTCTCATAATAATATCAAATTTATTGCACCATCCTTTTACAACATGGAATCCTATGTTGCTTAGGAATAAGTCTAAAAGTCGAAGGTGGGATCAAGGTAAAAGGTCAAGGGAGGGCTGGCTGAAGAAGCTATCCGACATGCCCATGTCAGCGTCGGACGCCATCCGACACAGGGAACTTAAGCGTTAAAAATATTTTAAAGCCCATAGGGGAACCCGAATTTCTGATACAGTTTTAGATTGCATCAGAAACCGAAATCCAATGCATTATTTCTGGCATAAGTACCTTTACAACTTCATTCACAATTGACTGTAGATGTTATGAGGTTTTTTTTAGATATAATTAACCCCCTTTAAGTATCAAGTACCCATGACCAATTACCAGTACCCGTGAGCTGTTTCAGCAAATTTCAGAAAACCCCGTTGCTTTTTAAATTTTATATTTCCTATTGAATTGTTTTCCATTCGCAAAAAAAATCATTTACGGATCATTTTACGGGCAATATTTTTGATTTTGGGTCTATACAAAAAACTGTAGCATATCTCAAATTCTTGGAATCGAGAAAGTAAGCTCATTCGTATTTTAAGTATCCTTTTAACCGGAAAGACATGCATTAAACATAGTCTTCAATCCATCCGTTCCTTTCCTGTACTACGAAAGCAGCTCAACAGGCCTTGTGAGTCCTTTTGAGACTCTCGAGTCAAGGCTCTTAACCCCATGACGCACATGATGATGATAAGGTATTAGCATTAGCATTTGCATTAAGTAATGCGGGGGTGGTGGTTGGTTGGTTACACTATGCATGAGTATAGTATTCCAAGTTTAGTATTAACATTAAGTAAAATCTTTTCAACCATGGTCAAAAAGCCGTATCTACCACCCCTTCCGTCTAGCTTCCTTCTGACTTGTGTTAATGAGAAAGCAACAGGACAAGAAGACTATTTCCTATTGAATTGTTTTCCATTCGCAAAAAAAATCATTTACGGATCATTTTACGGGCAATATTTTTGATTTTGGGTCTATACAAAAAACTGTAGCATATCTCAAATTCTTGGAATCGAGAAAGTAAGCTCATTCGTATTTTAAGTATCCTTTTAACCGGAAAGACATGCATTAAACATAGTCTTCAATCCATCCGTTCCTTTCCTGTACTACGAAAGCAGCTCAACAGGCCTTGTGAGTCCTTTTGAGACTCTCGAGTCAAGGCTCTTAACCCCATGACGCACATGATGATGATAAGGTATTAGCATTAGCATTTGCATTAAGTAATGCGGGGGTGGTGGTTGGTTGGTTACACTATGCATGAGTATAGTATTCCAAGTTTAGTATTAACATTAAGTAAAATCTTTTCAACCATGGTCAAAAAGCCGTATCTACCACCCCTTCCGTCTAGCTTCCTTCTGACTTGTGTTAATGAGAAAGCAACAGGACAAGAAGACCGTATTTCCTTGCATAATGTATGATAGTAAGTATTCGCGGGATAGTTTCCTCAGCAGTATGTGCTTTCCCTTTCCCTTGTGAATCTATTAAAAATAAACGTAAACTCCCTTTCACAAGTGTAAGGAAGTAAGGGAATACTTAAGTTAAGCTTTCCTTCGTAATATTAATTAATGCTTCAAGACAGTTAAACCCATCTCAATACCATAACATGTTTAAGCGGTATCTCGATATGGATTTCCTTGCTTTTTGGTGATTCTCGCTAAAAAGCCTAAGTTCTTATCTACTGGCATTCCTACATCACCGGACTCCTATAAATTCTCTAGAATACTGGAAAATATTTAAACGACCATTTTTATTACAACTGGTCAAACTTTTGAGAATCTCTGGACTTTCTTGTAAAATTGACTTTGGCTTGGTTTATTGATCTTTACTTATAATTTAACTTCTTAAACCTCTATAACTTTGTATCTTAAGGTTTAAATACTTTAAGGTTTAAATTTTAAGAAACATAGTGTATTAAAAATGTGCTATTATTATACCATAATAATTAAAATAGCAAAATCAAAAAAAAATAGTTAAATAAAAGATAAAATGTGATTGATCTCGTAAGCTAATAGTAATAAATGTAATGGATGAGAGTTTTTCACACTGTATATTTGTCAACTTTCTACACAGAATGTGGTATAGTATCAAAATCATTATAATATTTTGGTATTTTCTATTTCTATGCTCCAAATACCTATCTTCAATTTTATTCCCAGCATCCTTTCCTTAAAATCTTCCTGTCTTCAAACTCAGTACAATCTCCTTGCAAGTGAAAGTCCTTTTCTTCCTGTGTATGCATTCCATGTGCTTTCTCCCATCCGTCCTACCATTTACTTCCGTAACTCCAAGACGAACCTACACAAGTTTCATTTTCTTTCTTTCATCTACCATCAGACCTTCACAATAGTACACGCTCACAAATACCTAACCGATATAACCCACAGAAACCTACTGTCTATTCAAACCAACAGGAAATAGAGAATCCTTAGGTACTGGCGTTTGTATTTTTTCTTAATCCAGCTTTATATACAAGGTGAATTAATTATCTTCACGTATGGGAAAAATGTATTACTTCAGTAAATAAATACTTACTTAAGTTTATGAGGAGCATTTTTCTAATGCAGCTTAAGATACAAAATTCCTTATATAATAGCTATATATAATATAATATATAATATATAATAGCAAAATTCCTTATTTCTTATATAACACATTCCGGATTTCTAAAAATATTAAACTTTGTTAAATAAGCAACTTAATATAAAAAATATTTCTTGGATAAAGATAAAGGGATAATCTATTAATGTATTATAGCTTGATAAAAATTTTGGCCACCCGATAAACATTATTTTACAACTCATTCCAGTATTATTCAGTTCTACCACATGAGATCACAAGGCCAAAGAGAACAACCAAAATACTAACAATAGTAGCTACAACAACTTTCTCCAAGTTAAAAGAGCCAAGTTTAACGTATCTTCCTACTTTCTCCAATATAATTCCCCGTCACTCTTCTGCCATGCTTCATTCTAGTGTAAACTTTCCATTCGTAAAGTAAGAGAAAAAGCTTGCATTCGCGCAGCAGCTTCAATCTCAAGCCTAACAGAGCTTATACTTTCTCCTCTGTTGGTGGTGGTGGTTTTCTACCACTAGTACAGACGATGAGAATACAATTCAATGCATTTTGCTTTCTCCATCTCCTTGCATGCCTCGTCAGTCATCTCCACCAGTGTGGAGCTACTTCCTAATATAAATTCTAAAAATTCACTACCACCGGCAGTACTAGCACCCACACTATTATCACCACGAGTCTACACACTACTGACCATATATTATACCAAGTAAGACTCTCTCCATATATATATACATATGCACATAACATTTTTTTTACTCTTTAGCCTAAGCCCTATATCAACTGTCCTACCACGGGTACTCTACCAAGTATAATAAGACACAAACAGTACAAGATACTACATGCTAAACTAACTAAAAAGAGAAGAGACGGAAAGAAACCTTTTAGACTTTTACCCAGAGCCGACTCAAACTCTTGAGCCAGCCAGAGAGGGAGAAAGTTGAACTTGTCATTGTAAATTTATCGTCATTCTCTACCACTACTATCACTCCTACTATTACTACAACCGACACCAACACACCAACCAACTGCCAGTCAGTAGGTATACCTACTTGCTTTTGCATGGTGTATGGTCCTTTCACTTTCTCTACTTATGTACTTTCTCTAAGGATTCATACCTACTTCTATTATTGTGAACCCTATGAGCAAAGTGGGAACTCAAACGAGTCGTTGAGTTGAGGACTTTTATTCCATTAATGAGGGAAACCTCACTCCTACTACTTACTATACCACCACTTTCTATCCCAAAACTCCTAACAACTTTACCAACACAAGGTTCAACATATTATGTAAGTAGGTTTGCTTTTCATACTATACCCCATGCATAATATTATAATACATTGTGTGTGTTAAAGACAACAACATTACCTCTATGTCTTTGAGTTCTTGTTCTTTGTGTATGTTTTCAATCCTTTTTCTCTAATGACATCGGCTCACCTAAAACACTCAACAGTGATTAGTCAACTTTTAAAGAGGAGCAAACAATCCGATTCTACTGAGAGAGACAGAAAGAAACACTAGATTCTATTCTTTGACAACAAAACTTTTACTTTCACTTGGGCCTATAAAGTTACATACTACCAAAGGGGGTTGTTGTATACAAGGACCCATACTCCTCATCTTTGCTGTCTTTGTAACAATTCTCATCAAAAAGAGTCTTTATTTGTACTTACATGGTGTATGTGTGTATGTGTGCCCTATGTGCTTTGTGAAAATACTATTATTATGCCTGATAGAGCTTACAAAAGGTAGTGTGAATTGAGTGTTGATCCTGGGATATTGAATGAAAGGTAAAAGCATTATTGGTATGCTGTTTTGTATTATTACTCTGTTCTATGGTTTTATTTCTGTAAACCTAATATATTATACATAATACAAGAGCAACAGAGGTTTCCGTGCCACAGAGCAATTTTGATTTTATAGGGTGTCTTTATTATGTAATGTGAAAGAATGAACATAAGGCTGATAGTTGTATTCATTGGTGTTGGTGTAGTAGACAGTTGTTGTAGTTGTAAAAGTCAAGTGATGAAGTATGAACTTATAGCTTTCAATATTATATGAGTAACATCATCATCAGTTTGATGGAATCAGGCTAGAAGAGCTTGTAAACTGACTGAGTCTGGTTGTGGTATTTCTCTCTTCGTGTGTTTTTCATTACATTAGAGTAAACATTTATTAAAGCTGTTACCCGGTTTATATACTATAATAACAGTTGGGAGTGGATATGGGAGTTTTGGCTGCTGAGATATAATGGGAATGAAAAGAGCTTCTTTTAACACACAACTGGACAGTCATGAATTAGGATTGAGAGCTCTGTGGTTGTATTGACACATCATCAAAGATTTACTTTGCTACCAGTACAGTAGTATTGACTGATGATGATTTTATATACTAAAGGAAACCCGACCCGGGTGGGTTATGAGGCTGGAAGTGCTATGTATCTTGTCAAAAGATAAATAATTTAAGTAAGTTTGTTTTGGATCTCAAATGGCAAGCTTGTTTGGTGTGCTAATTTTGGTTACAAGTAGAACTCGAGTGACTATTTGAAATCTTTGAGTAAATAGAATTTTGTAAATGGTAAGAGTTTTTAGTGGTGCAACTTTTTATATAAAATATTTATTGAGATTGGTGCATCAAGTTTCTTTTCAACATTGATTTTTAAAAGAACATTCAGGTATTTTTCAACGAGTATTTTCAGATATCGAATTGACAATTTTTTGTTTGTTTTCCTTTGCACACTACTTCGAAATAAAAGTCTTTTGTATGGTTAGAAAGTTAACGAGTTTTACGCGTATCAACGTATAGCTTTTTATTAAAATTTCTAGTTTTAGAAAGCTAAAAAATGGAAAGGAGCTATTTAGTTTACTTCTGATTAGAGAATTTTTTTTCAGAATTCAGCCTATTCAAAGTCAATAATTTTTTTAGTTGTTAACCTGCTTCCATCAAATTCATAAAAGTGAATCTGAGATTTCCGGATTTCATATAAATACAGCAGAATAATCCGGACAGAAAATTAACTTTAATAGTAATGACTACACAAATAAAATATGCACGAAACACATTACACAACAAAATCTTGTACTAATACAAACAAATATCAAAACTATATTAATTATAAATATTTAAACCCTACACAACAACCCCATTAATAAAATTTAGCGTTCTAAATTGTCTTCAATAATTTAATTTTAATTTTTCACGTGGTTCTACTCCAACATTTTAGTAAATGTGAAGAAAGGTAACCCCTCTCACTTTTGAAGTTTCATATAGTCTATATGTTTAAGAACATGGATACCTTATCTTATCTCTACCTATAGGTAAACACTAAGGTTAACAGGAAAGTAGGATAAAGAAGGCTCACGTCTGAAGATAAACGTCAAATTATAAGGCAATCAATCATCCCAACGCTTTCCTCTCCTTCCCAGAATACTTTATCCTTGTCTTAAGCAACCCAAAGAAATATCTGGGTGTCTTCGTGTACACAAGGATTTCATATTCTGAAATGAAATGAAAGAAAAATTCTTGATATGATGGTTTCTACAAGTTCAACTCGGAACTTGAGAATCTAGTAGTTTTACTCAGATGAGGCCTAGGCTTAGCCTACTTGACTTTGACTTCAAAATTCTAGTGAATAGGAGCTTTCTGGAGTAAGTCGAGTAGGACTGATGATGAAACCTCATAATTGGAGAGAGAAAGATGAAATGAGATGAAAGCTTAAATCAGAACTTTCACTCAAAAAGATGTCTGAAAGTCATCGTAGAGAGTATTAGTATTAAAGCACTCTCTCCGTATTAATAATGATACTTCATCTTCAAGCTTATCTTCATCTTGGCTTGTCAGACTAATTCAAAACAGGAGTTATACATAGTTTGTCTTTCAATTATAAAGCTAGCGGAAATTAAAAAAAAGCTATGTAGGTAAATTGAATGATGATACTACTGCCATCTGAGTTGACGTTTTTGGATGTAATATTAGAACAGATGAATTCATTTCTAAAATGTAATGATTAAAAAAGTTTTTGGGATCATAAAATGCATGAAAAGACACGCTTTGCTTCATTTATGAGTACGTAAATGTGAATTAATATTGGATTTAATTAAATGCAATTGCAAATAAAGACGATTGGGTTCTAAAACTGAAACCATTGTCTTTCCCAAGGTTCGCAGACCTAACAAAGGTCTACGAGACTTGAGTCTTTCCAAGTTATTATTAGTTTGCTGTAGTTTTTCTCTCAAGGTATTTGTCAATAATCCCAAGCAGTTTATTCATTTTGATTATGACGATTCTGTATGAACAAAAATTCTTTCATGAAAATACAATAGGATATCTCTTATGGTAACGGTATAATTATGTTTCATAAAAATGCATAATTATGATTATGATTCACCAAATATAAACAGAAATTACACTCAAAGGTCTTGAAAGACACTACTTGAAAATTTAAACCGCAACTGAATGGCTTAAAGGTAAGCACATAATAATATTAGTTGGTGCTTATAAAATCTGAATTCCGCATTGATTAAAACGGCTCATTCAGTAAACGCATCCTGTTGTTGCCTTAGATTATACTTCCTTACAACACAAATCAAAGAAGAAGAACAGCTTCAAGATGGCATGCTGCGACAACAACACAGATATATATCAGCAATACGCCAATGTCCTATTCTCTCAATGGCTACGACGGGAGACGTGGTGTGCCGTGATGGGGGCTGTTCCAGATCGACAACGTCGTCACTTCCCACAACAGTTCATGTCAAAGGTCAATCTTTGCCCAGCTACAGCTAAGCCTTGGAGCTGTTATGACAGTAACCGAGGAGTAATCTTTCCGGGTCCTCGCCGTTTATTTCCTGAAAAGAAAAACATGTCTAATCTTCAAGGCTACTTTTAATACTGATTTTATTTAAATGCTTTGTACCATGTCTTATCATGTTATCATAATCACGTGCCTAAATAAGTTTTTGTCAATCACAAATTATAAATAACAATATAACGATATTTCAAGTGTAAATAATTGCATGTAAAGGTTTTTTTAAATAGTAATTACTTTCCATAAGTAATGTATTGGCTTTGTGCACGGTATTACTTTATATGATTTACATGTAGAGTATTCATATTAATCATCTCAATAATCCTTACGGCTTCTGGGTAAAGATATCCAGGTTTAAAAAAACAGTTCAAGCATATTATTACTAAAGAAAAAATGTTCAACATTCAATTAATTTTTCATTAATTAATTCCAATATTTTTTTAATCTTTTATTCCATCATTCCTCTTCAACTAGTCCTACTGTAATACTCCTTAATTTTCCTTGATTAAAAGTTGTCACTGAATTTAATATCATGTCATTCCCGAAAATGCGTACATTCATACGCAATTAAGCAAGTAATTAGTCTTTGAAGCTTGGTTTCTTTTGATCTTTGTGTCCTCTCATCTTTTCATTATTAAATCTTAAGTGTGCTCGAAATTAATTCCAAGCTTAAAACCGTAGTTACATTTTTCCCGTTATTCATTGCTCATTCTTTGCATCCTTCAGCGAATAAACTTTTAAGACGATTGGTGATTTGTGTATACACGTACAATTCTAACTAGAAACCTAAAATTAGTAAAGAGAGAGAGAGAGTTGGTAATAGTGGAAGTTACATTCAACTCACAAAGAAATTATTTTGAATTGAATGACTATGACAAAGACATCATCATCATCATTTCCATAAAGGAAACTCAACTTCCTTTCTCCACAGTCAGCTCTATTAACTACATGTCAAAGCACACTACGCATTTGAAATGGCACTCTTATTAGAATTTCTTTCTTTAATGAATTTTAATCAGTTTCTCAAGCTACGAGTAATAGTTCTAATTATTCTCTTTTGGAATATACTCAGGTATAAAAGGAGTTTTCTAGAGTGTGTAGCATAAGAATGAGAATTTGATTATTTGGGCTCTTTACGGTTTGAAGCCAGGGTGCTTTTGTAAGGAATTGATAACCGTGAAATCAAATTACTGATGTGTGAAATCATGAATTAAAAGGGATTCGTTTTTAACATATGATAATTTATTCCTTGCGTTTGATACAATTTACAAAGAATTACAAAATCATTTTATTTTTCTTGTTGATTGTTCATTTTGTGAACGTTTTACTGTTTTACTATTATGTTATCATAATGTGGCTACAGAATATCAAAGAAGACAAGGTTGGAAGGAGAAGGAAGGGATGAAAAATTAAATGATTTCATTCTATCAAATTAATTCGTACGTAAAATATGTTTGTTTTACATAATACATAACACATTTTTTAATTTTGTTGGTTAGTTTGATGTTTAGATCAATAAAATTGTTTAAACCACTTGTACTCATAAGAGTACTGTACTTTCAAAGAGATTTTGAAATGAAACCTCATGAATTTTTCTTTAAGAAATAAGAGTGAATAGCATGAAATTCTCCTCTCTATAAAATATAAATCTGAGAAACACTTTAAAAACCTAATCCGTAGACAGTGAGTTAATAATACATTTTGTTTGAGTTTGATAGATGCATTCACTTTAGACTCTCTGTTCCACAATCCCATTTCTTATACAGTATTGTCTACTTGGATGATTTTTTGATTGACTGAAGGAAATGGAAAAAGTATTATGTTAAGACTTGCCAATGCCACTGCATTTCTACTAAAAAACATTTTTTGAAGGACAAATGCACTCAAATGTATCATAAGGATGTCTATCCAAAGCCCTCTTATGTTGTATAGCAAGGGGTTTGGATGTATATTGAGTTCGGTTTTGATTTGTGAAATTCATTTTGCCTACCTCAATCCGGGGAATGAAACTCAACTAGACAGTGCAAACGGAAATATCTGAAAAGTTGGAGATCATGAACAGACAGGCAGCAGTAGTGCAGTGAGGCTTATAAGCTTTGTAATACTATGTGCTTTACTTGTTCTTAAATAAATTATATGAAATAGACCGGAAGATGATTCTTTACTTCTTATACTTGCAACTCACCCTTCTTCTGTGGTAAAGTTAATACCATTTTCAGTTTTTAATTTGGCTTCAGTACTTTTCAAAGAATGTGCTTTTTTAAAGCCTATAAAATATACAAAATTATCTGAATTACACAACATCTGATAACTTTAAAGATAATCAAACTTTTAAATTATTGACACAGAATTAAATTTAGTTCAAGTGTTTTTAAACTTCTAGAATTTTGTTTTTAATCAAGTTTGTACTTTGAACATCTTTGGAATCCTTTATGAATGCATGCACACCTACATTTTATATTACATTTACCTAACCTATGATCTTTTAGTGTATGCAGACAAGGCCTTTCCATGCATCGAAATACCGTAAAGAAGTAAAACCTTTCGAGTGAGTCAGACACAAGAAAAAACAAAACATTCCCCAAAGTAATACCAAGTCATTCCACGAATAGAAGAAAAAGCTGACAGAAGAAAGCAACTCGGGAGATCGATTTCCAGTCTAAAGTTCTTTTTCCTTCCTTTCTACCTCTATCTAACTCACTATGGCTCTTTCTCATCATAAAGTAAACGAAATGTGATATATATAATCTATAACCAAACAAAACTGATGTGTTGTAGTTTGAGTTAGAATCTTTTTACAAGACAAGAATCAATACTTATACATCTTTTTATTTCATCTGAAAACAGTACCAATACAAACATTTTTCTGTAATAGTGGAGTTGGATTGGAGTCAGATTTTGTGGAATTGGTTACACGTCCGTACCATAGCAATCACCTTGCACAATATTGGATATTTAAAAAAATCAGCTATCGTATGAAAAATGCACTGATCTCATTATATGATAGTATAGCTAATGTATGAAATTACATACTGGCCTAACAGCCTTCGAATTAAATCACCACATTGCATTGCAGTCA
>JAQGAA010000994.1:0-17959 GCA_034696425.1 Isotoma viridis | reverse complement strand
TCCATACGAGTCGGTAATCGAATAAAGTGTTTGATTGTAAAAGGGAAGGATCATAGAAAGATCCTTGAATGAATCTCTATTTTTTTAAGCATAATACCCGGGTGCATCGCATGTCTGGCTTGGTTGGAATCCATCCATCCATAATCCACAAACCTTAGTACATTGAACACCACTATGATCTCAGAAGTAACAACGCTCCTGTGTTTTCTGTTACAGAGCTTGTACGGTGTCAACTACTCTAACATTTAATGTGCATTTGAAATTTTCCAAAGTTCACTGCAACAACGCTTCTACTCTGCTCCTACTTTGCTCTAGTACAGAATTCCTTTTAGTGAGAATGACATGGGTATTGTGAAACTTATACGGAAAGCAGACAGTGTAAGGGAGGAAATTGAGACAGAGAGACTCTTATATTCTAGTTCTGTATGGAGTAGATACTATACCGACGACCCCATCATGTGTACAAGCTTTGGAGATGATGGTAAATGGTAATGGTAAAAAATTAGGCAACCCAGTCCGATATAAGAAGATGAACGGAGAGAATACCCAGTTTCGGGTTTTAGCCTAACATGGGGCTACAACTACTCAGTATTCTAGCCACGCTTTCAAACCCGCATCCTTTTCATCTCATCTTTCTCCATAATAATATTCTCCAGTAGCAAATCCAAACTTACTGCTACTGCCACTACCACTATGATCAGCACTGATACTACTACAATGCAAAACGAATACCCGAATTTCAATAGCAATGCTTCTCTCATTCAGCACCAGAAACTAACTTAAGTATATCCTCTTGGTTTCCTTCCTTCTACTTTTCCTGAGCCCTAACTGTTCGAAAAATAAAATATTAGATGAGGACTAATGTTCAGATACCATTCCCCTCTCGTTTTCTTGTATATTTACTATTTCGTATAATAATAATAATACTATCCCTTTATTATTACTACTGAATTTACTAGCATTTTACTACTTTTACGGTATCAAGATGGACCACTAGGGCTAATGCTACCCGAATTTTATATTATTGCTGCTTATGGACTCACATCAGATCACACCGACCCCCTTGGTCTGTCTTGATGCTCCCTTCATAGCCTTTCATTTTCAGCTAATCTGTCATTCTATGACCCATTCTCTTTCATTTTCATTCAATTCAAGCATCTTTCTATGATCCTTCCCTTTTACAATCAAACACTTTATTCGATTACCGACTCGTATGGAATTCATTAATGACCTTACACGTGATGTGGGGGGATGTCAAATTAGTAATAACTATAGTTCATTATTGCTTTAATAATTATTTTTAATCTTTAAGAAATGTCATTTTTACGTGTATGACTCATGGAATCTATATCCTTTTGATTTCTTTGTTTAACTTGTTTGTGAAATAAAAACTAAACAAATTAATTTATAGAAACATTACAGTAGGCTTAATAACCTATAAGTCATATAAGTATATGGCTTTTCTTCTGCTCTAACAATTCAAAAGTTAAGTCAATTAAGATAATGCAAAAGAGAGGCAACATGAGACGAAATTATATCTTTTCTTAAATTATCACTTTACCACATCGACATCACTGACATCACCCATTCATTTTACGTTTAATGCAAAGCAAAGTCCAAACTCACTTAAGCAGTTTAGTGCGATGTAAAGTAGGTAAAGTAGCTTGTACAAAGTGAGATTGTAAGATAGTTTGGAAAGTTTGGTTTGTGGGAATGGGACTAGAGAAACAACTCAAACTCGTATCCAGCAATCTCATCTTCTAATGCCTTATATTCAACAATAATACCCTTATTGCCACCTACAATTCTCTTTCTCAACTATTCTTTCCTTTGTTCATCTACTACTTATACGGGAATTAATACATTGTGATTTTTCATGAACTTGTACATGCATCTAGGAAATATCATGGAAATTCATGAACTTAACTTTTTGAAATATAATTATATTGGCAGATTACTAATATAAGTCAGTAAACTATACATTTGAATGTAACTTATAAATGCTAAACAAATAGACAAAACCTTCATGAAACTTCATCAACTCTCTCATGAAAAATAAAACAATGTGTCATTCGAAAAGTAATAAAGTGGTACATGAATTTTATTCAGTCTTATTGTATAAAAGCGAGTAATGATTTTGCATCTTCAAGGCCAACACAAATTCATTTTTTTACAATTAGTCAGTATCAGTTAAATTGAATCATGGAACTGTAACCTGTAACTCCAAAATATTCTAGCATTTCCTGGACTTTATAATAATCTAAAGAAATTTAAATTACAACATTATATGTATTCCTAACAGGACTAATAACCCTAACCTGATAATGGACCATCATACTTTTCCAAGGCAGACGTGGTAGAATAACGAGTACAATCGAATTGAAAAAAAGTCAGATACCATAAATATAAAAAAATTCTCTAATCTTAACAATTAAGATAAAAACACCTAGGGAAAGTATCAAAATCTGCTTTCCCACCTTCAATAATAGTCTTAAAGTTTATGAAGCGATTGATTCACAATTGAACTGATTGCAACTTTTGAACCCTATGACCCTCTCGATTGATAAAGGACAAAGGAAGTATATCAAATAACTACTGGCTGCCAGTGAGGTCATATATTATAATCTCTTCAAGTCATAACTTTTAGAATTTCACATGCTAAAATCACTTCCATTCCAGACAACTGCTTAAATGCACTTCTTGGTTTTAATCACTCTGTGTGCAGACAATTTTTGTAATATTAGATTGCAACGGCTTTTCTTGAAAAATTAATTTGATATCAAATTTCATTACAAGTCAATTAGTACTTAATAAAATCTCCTTCGTTTCGAATTCAACCCAGTCCCCAGGCTTATTTTGCCATTTTCCTTGGCTAGTCGTTAATTTTCAAGCTTACAGCAATATCAAATACCTAAACTCCGATAGACATCGATTAATTATCTTCAGCAATTTCCCTTACACATATCAATAACGTTAATTACTACAATTTTTTATTTCAATAAATTGATAAGCGTCCTTGCTCAGCTTCCTTATGACTTTAAGATCCAATTAAGCAACAATTAGATGAATAGTAACGAGCTAATATTGCATCTTAAATATGTTCACAACATACCAGCCAGAGACTAAGAATTTCCTTATCATCGATTCACATTAATGATCAAGGTTATATATTATCTCACGATAGTAACAATATGTGTTATTGAACTTGTTTTAAAAAAGATTAAAGATCAAATTCGAATTTTGTTATAAACCTAAAAATCAAACCTTATCTATGATTCTGATACAAAGAAAAGTTTATCTTCATGTTACCAATTAACTCATTAAATGATTTTGCTAAAACATCCTAACTAATTTGGTTTGGTATCTTCCTGTTAGAGGAAACAATTACTTTGATTTGTTTGACTTGTTCTCATATACAGATGCTTAAATGCTTTGGATGAATATTGAATTTGTTCATGATTACATTTACTCATTATCTAGCGCTTTATTTTTATACTCTAAACACCACCTCTCCAGTCATTCATATTACACGAATACCTATCATGTTTCTTTAGAGAAATTAATTACAAATGATCAAGGTCAGTGTCAAGAACCGATGAGTTCATTCAGAACAATAATTGAAATAAACTCTAGACCTTCATAATGATCAAAAGCTTGAATACGTTTTTAACTTTACGCAGCTCTTATCAAATACCTTAATATAATTTTTATTTTTTTCAAAATATAAACAAGGAAATGGGAGTAAGAAAAATGCAGAAGTTACTAATTATTTTATAGACTGAATAACATGAGGTGACTGGACTATTCAATTACTGAGACTGAACCCATAAAATTATTAATTCAAATTCAAATAATTATTTTGATTTTTTAACCAATGCCAACTGCGTTTTAAAAACAAAAATAAGTTCAAGACACTACAGGTAAATAACAAGTAAATGAACTGCTTCAATGCCAAATTGTCAACTCAATGACCTAAATGTCAACAATCTATTAATGTTTAAATTAAAAATCATTTAACAATTTCCATAGGAGTTTTCAGTCTGACTCAAAACTAAAAATAAAGCTTCCTGCTTAGTTCATTCATAATATTATTTTTTCAAACTTGAGTTCCTTGCACCCCCAAACAATATATCTAAAAATGACCTTTTGCTTTTACTATTCATGTAAACCATAAAATTTAAAAATGTTACAATTTATTACTATAACCCAAGCCATTAAAACGCTAACTTAATATTTTTTTTAACTTTCATTCAACCAGAGCTAAAAATCCCCAAAAAACCCATAACTTAAAAGAGAGCAGACTGTGTGGACTAATTAGCAAGGGAATAAAAAAAACAAACGGAAATACGTGTTAAACCATCAAAGATAGTAAATCCCCACTCACCGGCTCGTAAAACAATAAAAAGTGTGAAAAGTCAAAGCTCATTTGCAAATTCTAAGCATGGTTCACACGCAATGCGTTAGTATTATACAATATTATACTATTTAGTAGTATGGTATGCCACAAAGTCAATAGGTATTTATTTGGCAAAGATAATAAAACCAATATAAATTTTAGGTACTAGGAATAACAAGACTATAATGCATCTGATGTATAAACATTGGAATGTCAGATAAGTGTCAATATTGACGCAAGCAAATTGACATATTCTGCGAATGGCAGGAAAACAAGGCGCCAGTTGCAGCCATGAGAGAGATTTGCCTGCAATTTACAAAAAAATCCTTTTATCCCACTAGATAACCAGTTCACTACGGGCACCCGTCAACCGTCATATTATCACAAAAACCCGTCCACACTAGTTAACCCTTTTAATGATTTTAACCATTTTAATAATGATTATGTTATGTTACACAAAGTATGCAACATAAACTTGGGAAAAATTAATTAAAGAAAACATCTTTCATTGACGTAATTGTATATTATCCCGGTACCTAAATACTATTGAGGAAAATGTAAAGAAATGGAGAGCTTTTCCGGTCTCCTGTCAACAAGTAACAGTTGCATCAACAGCAATTAAAATATTCTTATTCATTCTTTAACAAGTGTTTTTAAGTATCAATGTACAATTCTATGAAGACACTGTAGCAATTAAGTTAACGATAATGTTGTTTTTGATGAATGGTTGTAATAAATAACCTAAAGGATGCTATGCTATAGGAAATAGGAATGTAATCTAATAAGAATATGAGTCATTCATCAACCACAATTTTGGAGATGGGAAAGTAAACAAGAAAAATGAATCTATTGAAAAAAATCAATTCACAGAAATTGGCACTTCACCACTCAACGGCTCTTGTCTTTTGAAATAGAACTCTTGAGTGACTCAAGACTGAAGAGGTTTGGTTGGATCAACACAAAGAAATGTTTTGTGATAGCAAAGGAGTAGTGGTGGCAATAATGATTTCATTATTTCAGCAAATACTAACTTTCAAAAAATATTAAAAAAGCGATCAATCAGTAGACAAGAATAAATGATAGGGTTTGTGTGTGTATATGGGGCTCGATGGCTCCATTTGGTTTTTTTCTTATTTTTTACATTTCCATCCAAGTACTACTTCTGCTGATAAGTCAACCCGGAGTCCCTAATCAAACCCTTTTCAATTGGATTGTACAACCCTACCTATACTGTAATTCCTAGTCTGACTGTTTTTGGTCACGCGAACCCTATATGGTGATGACCTACTTCTTGTTCTTACTTCTTACAGCATATTATTATTATTGTTTTTAGTACTATATATTGGGAGTATCCAGGCATTCAGCGTGTACAGTCATCGTGGTAAAAACCCGGAGAACATACGTACCCCAAGCCCTAAGCCCAAGCTAAAATAATACCCATTTTGATGATATTATATCAAATATGTCATGGACAACTTTTCACCATGAAACAAAGTCACGGGTAAAAAGTAAAACACGGAGTTTCCTCCCAAAATTCTATTGTTTCAAACTAGTAGTAGTAGGTCAATCCAGTAGGGTGGAAAGGTGTGTAGAAAGGTAGTAAGGTGAGCTGGTGAGCTCATTATTTTTGGCATATGGAAAATCTACTACTGCCACTCAATTCCATACTGGTACCATGATACTTTATTATTTGATACTTCGGAGTTACTTCGCACAAATAATAACTACTTTTATTACAATTGGACTTCAACTACTCAAATTAATATCAAACAAAAGTTAAACTTCTATCCAACACTATTACTGTTGCTATTTAAGTATTTCTCTATTTTTAGTTCAGGTCCGGAATAAAGTTAAAAGCATGCAAACTTCCAAAATAAAACATGACTCCTCTATACCTGTCTTATTTGGAGTAAGTGACATGCATGGAATGGCAGGTAGATAGCATTTTGCAATTTATACCAGCTAGAACTAGTACTCACCTCAGCTCAGCGCAAACAAATCATCATCGATTATATAACTTTGTTCCAATCCAAGTAATATAATGTTTTTTCATTAGCACGAAAAAGGAATTGGATAAATCAAAATATCTCATAATTTCAATTTTTTCCAGTAGATTGAGGTTCCATAGGGAATAATGAGCTCTTTTGGTTTTTCGTAACTATCTTTCTTGACTATACAGACTATGTTAGAAGGAAAATGTAATGTATAGTGTCATTTTGACCTTCTAACCTAGGCTGACTAACTAAACTTCTAAAAGCCAACCAAATATTACTGAATAGCCTGAAACCAAAATTTACTTGATACTAGACTCACTCGACATAATATGAGAGGAGACATTTTAAATTATGAAACCTTTCAACCATCTCTGAATATCTTAAAATATTCAAATGGGCTTCCTCTCTGCCCTACTTTGTACTATTATGGTTTAACAAAATAACAAATAGCCACTTTTGATCTGTATTGAAAATTCTTATGATTGGTGATTGAAGAATATGACTTCCTCATAGTACACATACATCATATCCATAAATAATCCATTACAATCAAATTACTACCTGTTCCTTTAAGGAATTAAAATAACGAAATATACATATTTTTTCTAGTGGTAGCAATTTAGGTTAAGGTTTCTGTTTCACAAAAACATTCATGGTAATTTGAATTATCAGTTTTATTATTATTATTAATGCTGGCGACTACATCGAAATATAATTTTTCGTCGAAAATGTTCTTCCCGACACAAATTGTTGTCAGGAGATTACGCCGAACAGTCATTTTTCCTTCATCAGCAGCAAGTAGAGATACACCGGATGTAAAGCTTATCTACACATGTCACGCTTAACCAAATAGCTTCAGTGTCACCAAAAAATCTCAGATATGCCCGTGGTCAACCAAAAGCCAAAAACAAAACCCGCAATGAATGAGCTTAAGGCTACTATATACACTGCCTACTCTGAACTATTCTCTATTTCCCTCATATTTTAAATAATTAAAATAAATTTTAGTAATATATCAATTAAAATCACTTATCTTTCAAGAATTTAAATTCAGTCTATTTCCCCAACCTATATAATTAGTAAAACCGCATTAATAACTACAAATGAGCTCTGAACCAATTGCGTCACTGACAGAGTCCAAAGTAATAAACAAAAAAATAATCATATCAACTCCATTCTTCCACAACGTGACACAAAGACATTTCTCAACATTACTCATTATTTATTTGTACACTCAAACTCAATCTACCAAATAAGGATCGCTCCTTTGCTACTCATGAATGAAATCTCATATTATGTCATAAATGTCCGTTCCTCTCTCTTCAAAAAAATACGATAAGAAAACTATGGAAGAGCAACCAGAATTCATTAATATTTCTCCGTTGAACCTTTATCACCCCCAGAGAATTCTGGGTAATCCATTACTAATAAATATCTAAAAGTGTCGTTAACAACAAGTTCTAAAACAGGAAGGGAATTCAATTTCTTTAGTGTTTTTTAAATCTTAAAATGTTTCTTGCTAAACGCTTATCTTTAACAGATATGATATCTTCTCTTCACATAATAAGCACATGCTATTCTGGACTATTGGGTAATCCCCAAAAAAAACTATCATTCCCAATACAGAAAGCAAAGGTGTATTAGAGAGATAAAAGCAATAAATCACAAAAGTCTTTTGTGCTTTTTTAAAAAATATATAAAACCAAGGGTAGGAATAGGCTACATAAATAATACCTAAACAAAACAAAAGAAGGCAAACATCACCTGGAAACTAATTAGCCATCTCATTAAGAAAGAGTTATTTGCTAGGAATTGTGTTCATGGGGCAGTTAAATAGATGAAATGGCTTGATAAGTACTTCAGACCTTGTACCGAGCACATGCTACAGGTGTGAACAATGCGTGGGGTATGGTTGCCAGGTCGGGCCTTTAATTCTAACCAATGGAAATGTAACTTAAAAACACACCTTATCACTCTTCTATCTTTGACTTAATAACTTTTTTTTAATAAACAATTTAACACACTGTGTTACGTAATATTATTATATTGTACACTTTATACTTCATCTGGTTCATTTCCTTACTCCATGCTAACTTCTCTAATAATAGTAGATTAGAATTTAAAAGGGGGATGGAAAAATAATAGGTCTGTGTAGATGTTAAAAACCGGCTGGAACAAAATACTTTGGAAAACTACAGATTAGGTCGTTAGTCCTTTTGTATTCAGTATTAGTAGAGGAAAACTTTTTATGCGTATACAAATGCCCGTAAATACCGAATAGGAAACTAGAATTCAGAAAGTAAACAAATATAAAGAGTAAAGAGGTAAGGAAAACTACCGCAATTGGTGTAATTATTAATTAGAATTCGTCTAAATAACTCCTTCATTACCATATTCTTTTGTGTTCACCAAGTATCAACATTTAAATCGAATTTTTACAAAATTAAATGAGTATTCTACTTCCGAATCTGATTAATTAAATTTATTAAGCAAGCCAAAGCTTAAATAGGCATTTGCATTTGGTTTAATTAGCTTGTAAGTCTTGTTGAAGAAAGTCGTTTAAATCAGGAAACACCAAACAACCCAAGCCAAAGACTAACCAAGCTTCAACGAAATGATTGTAACCGGAACGTAAATTAAATTAATGTAATAATTGAATCTTTTCTTAACCAAATATTCCACTCTTCCTCTATTCCAATTCGTTAATACACACGGAATGGAAATTCCAACACAAACAAGATCCAACCAAGGTGAACTAATTAGTAATTACCAATTGATTGCTTTTCTACTACTGCCTTAATATTTAAAACAAGATGAACTAATAAACGATTATTATTTGTGAGAGGAACATTTCATTAGGCATTTCATCGTACTCGTCAGCTTTTATGGCTTTAAGTAATTATGAGTTGAATGTTGAAATGAAAATTGAAATCTTATCTTCCAAAAAAATCCATCTCACATTGCAACAGTATTAAGCCCCGACCTTTTTCCTATCTTAAAATATTTATAAGGACTTCTCGACAGTTTACATATTCCCATATTCTATTCAGCAGACTAAACCAAATGCTTGCAATGCTTAAAGGATACAAGGAACATTAGTTGAATTCAAAATCGAAACGATTAATGAAAACATTACCAAAATTATGAAAGTGTTTGTTTTTAGTATTTTACAAGTACACACAGATTGAGTTTCTCAATATTTTATATGAAACGAAATGTTTTAATCTCTGAGTGTAAGATCAAGATTTAAATCTTGCACATGAGACAGTTAGAAATGTGAAACCTAGTGGATATGAGATAAAATCGTCAGAAATGTATTTTTTACAATTTAAGCAATTAAAGCTTTGCATCTTGTTTGACTTTCAATTATTTTCCTAAATCCTGATATGAAATTATACAACTTACTAAACTTTGTCCTGTTTTATATTTTATCCTTTTAAACTTTAAATTATTAAAACAAGTCTCACTGTTTTAAGAGTTTTAAAGTAACTGACCTAGAGATATAAGAGAAAACACAAGTCTTTTGAATGAGAAGACCTCTGTTCCTAAACTGTCATCATATTTCAAACGTGAAACCTTCCTAAATTAATCTAAACATTTATTTTGAAATCTTAATCTTCCTACAGACTTTTAATTTATAAACTCAGTTGTCATTTTAAATTTAAAGGGTTTCGAATTGGCGATCAAAGTCATTCTAACTCTAAAAGTAAAAGTCCTTGTACGATGTCTTATAATCTCAATAAAATAAAATTAATTCTCTTAGCTGGGCTAATTAATAAAGGTCGAAAGCTGGAAACAATCATCTCTTCGCTTGTATGTCAAAATTGTACAAGGTTAAAATAAAACTGCGTATTTTTCATTTCACATGTTGTTCGTACATGAAATAATAGACCAAGGCAAACGGATTTGGTTTCAAAATCAGTTAAAGTAAATAACCAGTACAACAAATAAAATTATGATTAAGAAAATACATAAAACCACTCTGCTCTGCACTCTTTACTGCACATACTCGTCTGTTTACTGAACTGTAATAGAGTTACGTGTAATAAACACATAGAAATAAAAGAATTTAAAAAAGTATAAGAAAAAATGAAGAAATATTAAAAGTACTTAAATAACAAAGTTTCACAAAAACCAATGCGACGTTATTTTAATTTGCATTTAAATATAATTCTATTTCTATGACCAAAATTAAATTAATAGGCAGGGTGAAAAAAACCTAAGAAAGAAGCGTCATGTGGGAAGAAAGCGTAATAAGTAAATTAACTTCAACACATAATTTATAAGAACATACATTTGGAAAGGCTACACGTAAATTTCAATTTAACTTTTATTATTATTACTAAATGACTAATTTTTATTCCAAACTGAAAAACAATACGTATTTAAATCAAAAGGAAGTCGATTGAATCAATAATTCAATTCCTATCAATTAAAACGTGGGAAAGTGCGTAGTAAAAAGAAATTGGAACTTAAGTGGAATGCCAAACTTCCTGTTAGGTTTACATAACTAATAAAAATTAGGTCGGTTGTGTTATTGTTTACTGGGTATACTATTGTCAGATAGAAAAACAATTAAGAATCTAGATTATACTTTGGAAAACATTTATGAGCTCTATAATATTAAAAGAGGTTAAATAAAGTCATGCAAATAGAATGTGGGTAATTAAACCCCAAGATAGGTATGTGTAAGTTAGTTATTTTGGAACCTCATACTCATAGTAATTGGATAGTTTAATTTAACTTCTAACATGGGTTTTAAAAAACAAGGGATCAACCTTGTGTTTAAATATAATAAGCTTTTAACCAAATGATTAAAGAACTTTGACCCTCTTGGTCTAAGAAATAGAAGAAAGAAGATTGATTATGAATCAACCAGCATGGGTTATATGTTAACAAGTTATTTTTCAGAAATATTTTTAAATCATTAATTTCAGGTGAACTTTTATCCCAAAGTGTTCTGAAATAAAAACAAAGGTCATCGTAGCTTCATTCCAATTATCTCATTCTTTTTTAAAATTATTATTTTTTGAATATTTAATATATTTACTGACAATCATGATCTTCAAGCACACAGTTTCAAGTTTCAACCAGAGACACAATTATTAGAAGTAAGATTTTTGTATTATGAAATAACAAAGTCCAAACAAATGCCGTTTGATATCGTGTATAAAAAATGCATACACACACTCATCTTTAGACTCCAGCATGAGTGATTGATGATGATATCGTGTAGTATTAGATAAACACATACATTATATTCATTGATACTAGTAGTAACAGGTTAAGACTTAGTTTTAAAAAACCACAAAAGTAGTAGTAGTACAAGTCAGTGGTTTCTTAATTAATAAGTTTAAGAGTCAGTAAGGGTCATTACCCAAAATATAATTAAAAGCTTGAGTGTACTTTTAAAACTCCTCTAATATTAAATGAATTCATGTTGCATATCTCCACTCTCCGACTATCGATTCATTCTTATTAATGATGATCATACTTTTACGAAGGACTTTATTGAGCTCTTTTTAAACTTAGTAATATTAAATAAATATTAAATAAAATAATGAAATGAGGTAATTTCGTAACGTGCTAGGTTCCAAATCCAAACCCTAGCCACACCAAAATCATCTGAAAAATGTCCCAGTAGATGAGAGAATTCTCTAAAATAATAATAAGTTAAAATTTACAGGATTTTTATATTTTTTAGTAAACTGACCTTGACCTCGTCACAATAAAAAATAGAGAAAGACAACGTCTTCAACGATACATGATGCGAGATTGATTACAATTTAAAAAAAAAACATTATATAAAAAATAATATTTAAACTTTTTTAAGATGATTGAAAAACATGGGTGTTTAAATGCAAAACATTTTCTTATGATTATGCAGTAGCAACAGCATTGAAAAATCATATCACTTCCTGGAACAAGCTAAAACCCTAGGTCAGTTTTTTTTCTAAAGCATGTTCCTTTTTTACCATGCACAAAGTTTTATTTCTTTATTACTACTACTTACTTACTACATACCCCAAGTCTTGGTTATATTACAGTTGATAAACTCTGCATAATAATAAAAATGATTCCTTCTTAAAGACTTCCTTCTGTTCTAATAGAAATAGAAACGTCATAGTCATAATATAATAAATACAGAGACAAAGTGTTTGTTGAGTTTGAGTAGAATACCAATTTGTATTCTACATTCGAAATTATTATAAAAATACAAATATCAATAATGCTAGGCCATGGTTATTTCATTTGTCTTAATGCAATGCTTGTGTTTTGTATGCACAATCAATTTTAAAAGTAATTATACGGTAGTAGAGGTGGCTGGTGGGATAGGTAGTACGACAGCTAATAAGTATGAAAATGCTTTGATTTTATACTAGGTACTACTAACTGATGATAATCATCTTTTTAGCACTTTATAACTAAAGAGTCATCATTTGAAATTAACTTGAGAATATTCTTTGGAAGTTGTAGTGATTGAGAGAGTATGGACTACGGAGTGCATTTTAATATTGCACAATGCAAAGATGTCTTCAATTAATTACTACCTGTAGTTTTGTATTGTGTCCATGAAATTTGCATATTATCATATATTATTATTCTGTTTGTCTACTGCATCTTAATTGCTAAATATGCTAAATTTATGCATTACACAAATTTCCACTGCAGTTTGGCAGTTTTGTGAGTATTTATGTTTTTATTATGTTTAATAAGCCCTTGGGATTAAGTTTCAACACCCAATTCGAAAGTATACAAATGGTACATATATGAAAGGATATACATGCCCCATAAGGGCTTTCTTTTGAAGAAAGTGAAATGAGTTTGTCTACTAGGAAATACAATGCAATAAAAAAACGCGCAAAAAAAAGGCGCAAACATGAAATCTAACATCTAACCCCTCCAAAATAGTATAGTTGCAAATTATAATGCAAAATGCAAATCTCAAGCTGCCTCCAAATAAAAAACCAAACGAGTGGACTTACCTTTACAAACGAAAGTATCCTCTTCAGAATCATATCCAGCATCATTCGAAACCATCTTCGGACTTTTAGCAAACCCTTCAGTAGTATGTGTTATAACCGAAACAGCATTAGGAGGATCATTCCCTTTAACCCCAGAACTTCTAGTCCTACTAACAATCTCAGAAGAACTACCACCACCAGTAGACCAAGTAATCCCAGTTGACTCTTCCTTTACCTCAGTCGCCCAAGTAACCCTAGTTGCCCCATCAGTAGTTTCCCTCTCAGTACCCAAAGTACTATCACTTGCCCCTACAGCCCCCCCAGCAGCCCCTTCCCCCTCCCCTCGCTTGTCTTCATCTTCACTACCGATTTCTACTTTTGGAACACTTTCCCCAGCCATTTTTTTATAATAAATGAATTCTCGTAATTAAATTAAAAGTTCACAGAGAAGCTTTCCCCCTTTAGTCAAAAAATGATAAACTGTCTTTCTTTATAATGAGGAACAGAAGTAGTAAAATAATCAATTTACTAATATGCGTAATACACAATAGTAATAATAACAAACAAAGTTAGTTTTGAATAATATCTCAAATCTAATCAGCAATACAGTTCCTTTTTCCTATCTTGACTTATATTATTTATTCGCACTTTAGACTTTTAAGTTTTAAATAAATTTTTTAAAATTCAAACTCAACCCTAGAATCGGTTATCGGACACAGATAACAGTTTGGATAAGAAAATTAAATGTTTTTCAACTAATTTTATATAATGTGGCAGTAGTAGTAGTGGCAGTGGCAGCAAGTGTAGTAAAATAATGTATTTAATCCCTCTTTGACTAATATGTTTAAGTTTGCTTTAGAGATTTGTTTGATTCTCTGGGAGGTGTGTCAACTTGCTCAGTTGTGTCAAGTAAGTGTGTCCTTTTCTTATTTATTTGTTTGGAATCTCGGAGAGGAAAAAGGATAAATAGTAAATGTCAAGGAGCAAAGTGACTATGGTGGGACGAGAGAGGTGAAAATGATCTAAAATCAGAGGCAATCAGGGAGTAAAAATGAATTCCTTGAAGGAAAGACTCTATGAAAAGTATGAATACGATGATGAACTCTTGTATAGAGTGAGAGATTGGGTTTTTCAGAGAGAACAAGAGTTCATATCAAAAGGACGCACAAAGTGTTTCAGAGTCAGTAGTGTGTGAGTGTGTGTGAGGAAGGATGAGACTCTATCTATCTATCTAGTATAGAGTAGGAGTAGTATGGGTTGGATATGGATTGTCAACAGTAGTGGTGGTGGTATGGATTGAGACAAAGTAGATAAAATGGATGGATGGATGATGAATTGTCATCATCAAGCCGTTTTGTATTGTGTGAAGAGTTGACTTGACAGTGTAGTAGTAGTGGTGGTAGTAGTGGTCTAGTGGTGGTGGTATTTGGTGTATTCCTTCTTTGTGCTGTCTTTTAAATGCTATTTAGGTATCCCTATATATGATGATGACTTTAATTTACTAACCTTACCCTCTAATTTTATGATAATAATTATTGCTTCGTCTTATCATACTGGACTTCCCTGTCATCATTATTATAAAATATGTGGTGTAATTGGTCATATTATATTGGAAGATTGGAACAACTTGGATGGAAGAAATGAAAAATGATAAACTTTGCATTTTTGGTTGGGGTGTCATTTCTATGATTTTAATTGTTGTTTTGCTCTAGCTCTAAATATAATAAACCATGACAAATGGATATAGAAAAGTGTTGTAAAACGCAGTTTTTGAAACTTTTTTCAAAATTTTTAAAATTTTGAAATTTTAAAAATTTTTAAACATTTTTAAATTTTGAAATTTTTAATTTTGAAAATGGCACCATTATATTGGAGAACAGCAAATTTGCTGTCCAATGATACCCCATTTGCCTATATTGCAACACATTTGAGACCCTTAAGGTCATGACCTTTGTGGGTGGTCCGATTGACCCCATCTTCGAACTTGACCTGAGATAGACCCCTTAGAACTTGTATACCAAATTTGGAATGATTTGGACAATTGGTTCGAAAGTTATCGAGACCACAGACAGACAGACGGACAGACAGACTAACAGACGGACGCCATGGGCATTCACATAAAGTGTTTTACAACACTTAATAAGTAAATTGAAGCAATAGAGTGATATGATTATGGGAATTGGGAATGGTGAGGGTGAAGGTTTAATTTTTGATTGAGAATTTTTAATTATGTTTGATTGAGTAATTACTGAATAAGAAGGTATAATGATTGATTTAAGGTGTATCTAGTCTTTGACGATGAAACAGGGAGCAATAGTTTCTTAATTTTTGATGTAACAATTTGAGAATTTCATTTTAAGAATGCAAAATACGGTTTGCTGTCGGAAAGATGAATTAAAAATTTAATTTTTTTCGTATAAGTAAATTGAAAATTTTGGTAAGTATCATATTTAACAAAAAAATGAGTAAGATTTGTTAATAATGTCAATGCCTTTGCAAGATTCATACTCGCCATTACTCGCTTATAGAACAAATACAATATCCTGAAACGTGTCAAAAGTGTCAATGATTCAATTCTATTTGTGTGAGTGTACGTGCTGTTTTGCAGGTGGAATAAAATACTATATATAATAGCTCTGCATTCTTTCATACACTTGTCACTTGATGCTAAATTTTTGAGGAATGTGCATCAGGATTTCAGGATGAATTTTTCAACACTAATATGTTTATAAAGTCAGAATAACTAAATGATCAAGGCGTCAGTCTACCCTTATAATGACAAGAGACAGAAAGGGTTTGTGTTTATTTTGCAAACACAAAGTAAAGAATTTGTATAAATTAGGTAACCATTGGTCAACCCTTACGCCAAGGCAAAACCATTGTCTTCCTTCCCTCGTCTCTGTTAGGGTTTTGTTATTTTTGGAAGAAGGCTAAATGGCAGTTAGAAATTTAAGTCACTACATAAAATTCCTGTAGTTACCATCAGTTTTTAAACTATGAACTTAAAATATCTAAACCTTTAAAGTTACACATTTTAAAGTATTCAAGAATAATATTCAAATGCACATGCCCACAGAACAGGTATAAATTCTTAAACTTTGATGTATGTGATGATACAACAACATTCATTTTAGGCATTTGATAATGAAGAAGAATATTACTACACAAGTTACAAGAAAGGATGGTCAAGAAAGCTCGAAGCGAAAGGAACGGCGGAAGGTCAATACTTTCAAGTGTATGTATACTTGGCTACAAAATAAAGCAAAGGCACTCCTCCAGCCAAGAACGAGATCGACGAGATGCAACTGTTTATTTTTGATACTTAGGAATGTTACCAAAGGGTTAAAGATGAAATGGCTTCTAGGTCAGATTTCTACTCGACTTCTATAATGTTTGAACACGAAATCAATTTAGATTATTTCCATATTTCCATGTGTTGTAATATTGTCTCAATATAACATAACATATATTTACAATCAAGATGAACTCGAGTTGCTTAAGATTGGCCTGTCATGTTCATTAAATCTACATTAGTTTAAGGATATTGTATTAATTTGGTATTAAACAAATGTATGGTAAAAGTGTTTAAGATTTATGATCAGAGGTGAGTGGAGGTTAGAATTGTTCTAAGTTGCTTTGGAATATTCTTCTTATTCAAGGCATTCAAGGAAAAACCAATTGCTTGGCATTTGCTATTGAATTGAAGTAAACTTGAGTTTTCGGGACTTTCCAAAAGACTGTGCAAAATCTTCTCATGTCAAAGTTTAAAGGTGTATTTTTTATTTGTTTATTCTCTTACTGAATATTAGGTAGTTGGGGTCTGGGGTTTTTCCTTTATTTAACTTAAATCCTTAACTATGTTCCTATTATATATTTCCATTTCCATGCGTATCTTCCGCAGTAACAAACAAGGACGTTGGGGTTATATATTCAGAATTCGGATTTACAGTCGGTTAGTCTTATTTACATATAGCTAGTTTAATAAGGGCAAAGGAAATCTTGAAATTTTCAAGTCCATTTAATCTAATTAATAGGAAAGATAATCTGTTGAAATGTTTAAATTTGTAATTATGCATTTAAATATTACTCATGAAATTCATACTAAAAAATATTTGTAGCGTATTTGAAATCTAGAATTAGTCAATAGACATTTAAAATGCGACGAAAATTGTCTAGACAATTCATAACTCAGATCTAGTGTAGGACCATTATACATGTTCAAAATAACGAGACCATGTGGAGCTCAAATGTCACATTGAGGTTTGAAAACGAAGATTTAGCTATATATTTTTGCTATCTGTCCGATTCTATGTTTGACTTATCAGAGGAGCATTTATTTTATATGAGAAGTCAATTTTGCTATAAAAGAAATAAAATGTATGTTTCTTTATTAAAAGGCATCATCAGCCTAAACTCCAAGTAATTACAGAGCGGTTGGTCATTTTATATCAATATTATTATTAAATAATTAGTTTTGAGATTCAAAATGCTAATGTATTCAATATACTGAATAAGCTGCCCCTAATTCTTATGTGGACACACTAAGAAAAACTTGGAGACTTACTTACGCCAAAGTCATAAATGGGTCATTCATTTTAGACTCA
>JAQGAA010000993.1:0-17968 GCA_034696425.1 Isotoma viridis | reverse complement strand
GGTCGTATCGTCGTTCCTTGTTCATCATGAATTTAGATGCGTGAGAAATTCCAAACAATTGTTTGATTTCTGATGCTTCGAAAATTCATATTACTATTTTTATTTTTGTATTTGAATAAAAATAGTTTAAATAAAATTTAAAACAGTTCTCAATTCTTTTGTAAATACTTTTACAATGTAAATGAAAGAAGGTGGTGGTGAAGGTTTAGTTTAATTATTGTGGAAACAGTTTCATTTAAAAACTACATTTAAAAAAACCCAGAACGTTAAAACCGAAATCTAAATATAAAAACCGACCACCAACCCTAGCAGGCTAAATAAGTTTTATACTACGAATATAGCTGAATAGTAACATTTTATCCTGTTGAGAAGAACTGTATTTCGCCCAATAAACCCATCAACAAAGAGACATAAATTTAGATACAATGTACAGCGGTTTTTCGGTTTTTTTAGCCAATCAATTCCGGAATAATCCCGTGATTCGGAAGCCCTTTCATTATGAATTTATATTTAAATTAACTAAAGAGAGGATTTAGCTTAACCCCAAAGCATTAATTTCATAAGAATCTTACACTAAAAGTACAAGTTACACTTTATTTAATTTGAAATGCAGTTCCAATTTCAAATTTAAGAGTTTGAGTACTTTTTTTACAAAAAAATTAGAATAAAAGCTCATTAAATTCTAACGCGAAAACTATGAACAGGCTTTTATTTTCTCAAAACCCCAAGTGCAATTATTATTTCGCCGAAATAATAATATCAAAACAATTTTACGACTTCCTAGAATAACTCTCTTAGAAGCTTAAATAGTGTTGGATTCATTCCAATCGCTTCAGTAGCATTTTCTACTTCATACAACTAACTAACTTTTATTCCTTAAGTATCTGAAGCTGTTTTTATAATAAATAATTTAATTTAACATTTTTAACCTTTTTTTCTCATTTGAATACTTAATTTCACTCATTGACTGCGCAAATTATTTCAAATTGTAATGAAATAATTTCTAAAATCATTTAAAATGTTTAAATAATACAAGAAAATACAAAACACTCAGCTAAATTGAACATTACAAGTTTATTTTTTGAAAAGGCCTTTGACTTTTTATATTCCTTCTCTTCTATGCTTTCATTGATCTATTTAAAAAATTAAACAATGCAGAAAATGAACTACACATGTGATTTGAATCAAACATCTTTGAATTCACTGAAAATAAATAGACCTAAAATGTTACTACGTTTCAATTTTTTAAGGAAATGAAAATACTTTAATAAAATTAGTTTTTAAATTTAAAACAATTTTCAACACACGTAAATTCTTTCACATTGTAAGTGAAAAAAATTGCGCTAAACAATAAAATACATTTTGTCTAAGTCTGTAAAACTGGCTACATAATTTATTAATGAAACAGGCAGTGCTCAAGCAAAGCAAAAAATTTGAAAAGATTTAGAAATAAAAACAAAATCATGGACTGAAAAACCATTCATGATGCTAATTTTATTTTAATCTAACCACTAATTAACTAAAATTATTAACTAAAAATTGTTACAAAGGCTTTATATATAGATGGGCAAATGTCAAAAGACAAAAAACTAATTACACTTGTAATTTTTAGAGTAAAATTCTCCAAATATTAAAGATTTATCCTGAAAATTCTCAATTACACGATTTATGAACGGAAAATCCCTATTTAACTTGTAGTTCTTAAAACTTAACTGGAAATAAAAACCAAAACAATTTTTAATAATTCTAAGAATATAATAAATACCTAAATACAACACAATATAAAATTAGTATTGCTTCAGTCTAAACTATTTAGTTGTACTTGGGTGTTCGTCCAATTCAGTTCCTAATTTCAAATAACTCTTCTCTACTTCTAGTTTATTCACCACAAGATTCCAACATTATGATTTATTACAGTAGAGTTTTAAAAGCTGTCAACACAATCTTCACCATTTTAAAATGACAAACTATAAAATTCAATCCAATTGTATGAGATGAATTTGCAAATTTTCCAACTTAAACATTGAAATTAAAAACACTAGAAAACCAAGGCTCCACTAAAATCCAAAGTAAAACCCTGCGATATCAACACAAAGTTTTAGGCAGAAACTGAAAATAATAAGTTATCCATGTTTTCGAAAACACAGAAATTTCTGTTAACTATAATGCAATATAAGTTTTGGGCAGAATTTAAAGAAAAGTTAAAATGAATGTGAAGATATAATCATCACACACAACATAAAATTACCTAATTAAAAGGCTTCCAGTGAATCTGAGTTCACTAGAATTTCCAACGAAATCTTGGAAAATCCGAAATGTAATGTTTTTTGTAATGTAATTTATAATTCTTGAGATTGATTATGGCTTCTTTTTCAAAAAATGTGTTCAGTTTAATTCTAACACGTGAAATATGTACAGGCCTGGATATCCTTTTGTCAATACAAAATAGTTTTCCTCTCACTAGAAATAAAAATAAATCAAAACAATTTTCACAATTCTTGGAACACCTTCTTAAAAGCTTATAAAATGCTTCGGTTTCATTCCAAATTACTTCAGTAGCATTCTCAACTTCATACGACTACTTTTTCTCAATTGTCTGAAGCTACTTGTAATTTTATTTACCTAATTTAAAATGCAATATTTTTCTTCTTATTTTTCTCATTAAATACCCAAATTGTTTCAAAATGTAATGAAATAATTTGCAAAATCATCCTAAATTGAAAATCAACGATAAATGTTTTCAGTTTATTTAACATTTGAATTTTTTGCGTTTTTACAAACCCTCCCACTGCCAATATTTCTTAAACGATTTTTTTACAGTTTCATTTTTTTGATGATAAGTCTGTACGTCGCATGTGTTTTTACAATTTTTGGAACTTGTTTTATATTAAATACTTCAACTAATTTCTTATTTAATTTTTTAAAGCATTATTAAAGCCAGCAATTATTGCTTGAAGTTAATCCTTTGAATAATTTCTGTGGCATATAATCCCAGTGTCTAATTTATTTTCAAAAATAATTATAAAAATAAACAATACAAAAAGCAGTTGGTTTCCCATTATAATTGAATTCTGATACATTTTTGAAATTTCAAAAATACCATAAGATGCTCAAGACAATCCAAATACACTCATTTTTCTCATTGCCATACGCAAGCTAATTCTTAGAAATCCTACTTCCAGGAAATCAAAACAAAAACAAAGTAAGTTATTCCACCATCAGAAGGGATAAATTGCAATCGATTCAGCTTATTAAACTCACTTCACTTTAGTAACTCATTGAAAATCAATTAAAAGTCATCAATGAAAAGATAGGCTTTTTAAATAATTGAATTCTCACCAACATCTTTACAGATTATTTTTATGATCATTAAACTTTATCTTACATGATTTTTTTTATTAAGCATAACTTTATGAAATTATTAGATTTTTAGAATTCACACATTTTTTAAACAAATTTGTACTCGAGCATTTTAATTAAAAGCAATCACCTCACATAACTCTTCTACTTTATAACAATTTTCAACTTTAAAATATACAAATTCTTTCACAATAATGTAAACGAAAGAATTAAACTTAAACTGAAAAAAACTTGAATTTGTCTTGAAATGATATTAAACTTTTCAAATGGTAATACGTCTTACCTAACTCGGTAAACCTAAAAACAGTTTTTTTATTTGAAAGATTGTTGTAAAATTAAGAAAATTTCGTAGAAATTCTAAATGCAAACAGAAGTGTAGTATAGGCTGAATATATTTTGTAGTATAAACCAGAGGAATACTTACGTTTTATCCTGTTATGTTGGATAGAATTCAGTATTTATATTTTTTTACATAGTTTACTGTATTTACTAAAAAGTTCATCAAATAAAACTCAAATTAATTTAAGAAAAGCCTAAAAATCTTAATAGGAATTGAATGGATTTCGGAAAAGTTTTTCATTAGCTATGTTTTGCTCCATTTTTTACTTTTTCCCTTAAAAACCTAAAATTTGAAATACCAGGATTGCATATTAGTTTAATCCTGATATTAGGCATTTTCTAGCACGGGATTTTTGTACCTAATCCTTTCATTGTGTATCAAAATTATATTTAATTTAAATTTCAATGGAATTAAAATCAAAGCAATTCAAACATTTCCAAGAACGCTTTCTTAAAAACTTAATAAATAGACTTGGATTCATTCTAAAGTCACTTCAGTTACATTTTCTACTTCATCCTGCTAAATCTAGGAAAGCGAGTTCCATTAAAATTATTACTTTTAAAATATGCAACTTAAACAGTTTGTTAGTATTTTATTTATTTCTATTCTTCATGAAAAATCGTATTCCATGATTAAAAATTTAGTTTACTTTAAATATACAATTCCTGTTTAATAAATATTCTGCGTTTTGTACTTTTTTAAATAATGTTTGAAAAAAATTAAGTCTTTTATTCACTAAAATCTTAAAAATACAACAGATGAACTAATTATAAGCTTTGTTTTTGTTAGGAAGTAATCTTTCTTGACGATTAATTTATTTTCGCCCTTCAAAATTACTGAGTTGGCCTTCAAGCAATTAATAAAAATTGCTTCTGCAGATGTCATTTTTGAATTTTTGGCTTTTCAAATAATTATTGACTTAAAATAAGGCAACATAGCATTTCTGAATAAATCCTATTTGAAAACTTTACAGCTGTTAACTGTAATGCAGCTGAGATTTGAACTGTAATGCGAATAAGTGGTAACGTCACAAACACAAATGAATTGAAATTAATTAAAAGGCTTTAAATGAAATTGAATACTTCTTAAAATGCATTTCTAAACTAAATAGATACATAATTTAGTTCCAGTCCAAATTTAAGTTCCAAAAATATCATTTCTTCTAAAAAACGAGGTATTTTGTTAAAATTACCACAAAAATGAACAATCTCAAATAAAATTAAAAATTGAATTTTTGCACTCTATTCAGGCACCAAAGTTAAGAATTCATTGCATTAATTTCTTCAATACCCAAAGTATTCAAAATAAATTCTTGGAAAGACATACATGGAAATCAGAACATAAACAAATTGAGTTATTCCAAGAATTTACTTGAGGATGGAGATAAAAGGTGACTGCGGTCAACTGCTTTTACTCACTTCACTTTAGCAACTCATTGAGTCAACACTGACAGTTACGAGCCTTTCAGAGTTTCCTGAGTAAAATTTTATGAAAATTTAATAGCATTAAAACCTGGGAAATCTCACAAATATTTCTACGAAAAAAATGCCGCGACGATCATTCCCTGGGACAAAAAATTTTAACTATAATGCCGTAGTGGCGGTTCTGAAAATTAAGCCGCTAGTATTTAGGACGATGTTCAACCGCAGAATACCTAAGATCATCAAATTTTTTCAATTGTAGCTGAAAAACTTTTGAAATTTTCTAAAACCTTTGAAAAGTACTAATAATTCCTGTTGCTGTTTAAGGCACAAAATCACGTCTTATTAATTAGGTACTTTGATCCTCTTTCTCGATCTTTAATAACAGATTTAACTCTCAAAACAATGGACATTTCCAAGAATTACAAAAGTGTTAGAAGTATAAATTGGTATGGATTCATTTGACTCACTTCAGTTGTATTTTGCACTCCGCTCGCTTCACTCCTCTCTTCTTTACAAAATTAAATAATTAATTTTATTAAATTTTTGAAATATGACAGAAATTTAAGCAACCATTTTAAAAATTGATAATGCTTTGTAAATGCATTTGAAGTTTATCAATACAATACATTTAAAAAAGTGGAAGTAACTCTTTATAGTAAACGCTTCGTTTGCCTCACATTTTAAACTTGGAATTATAAAGCACCCAACTATATTATTAAAATGGAATAGGTTGAGACTGTATCATCTGCAGTTTCCTGGTTTTACAAACATTGATTAAGTTAAAAAATGTTATTAAGTTTAAAGTGTATCCCACATGCGTGTAATGGGTGAACAAAAGAAGCGCATTTTTTGGCAAATCTTGAAGAGTGTAATTCAAGCTTAAGCCTACATTTAAAGCAAAAAATATTAAAATCAAATGCAAAAGAAATTGAAGAATATTGTAAATTACATTATAGTTATTTTGGCTTTCGAAGCTATTAATCTCCAACTGCACTTGTATCTAATTCATTTGTACACGAGACTTATGAACATAAAATGTGCTTCAGTATCAGTATTCCATAGAAGTATTAGTTAATTTTAATACGAAAAATTCTTGGAACTCGTATGGAAAGAAAGACATTAAAATCAAAACAAAAACAAATTAAGTTATTCCCAGAATATGATTAAAGAATGAGATAAATTGCCACTGACTCGGTTGATTAAACTCACAGTTCATTTTAGTGGCTCATTAATTGTGTCTACTCTAATAATTAAAATTAACTAATTTAAATACTTAAATCTTAGCACGATTTTTGAAAATTATGTAAAATTCAAAAATTAATACTTTTCAATTTTTAAAATAAAACCTTAAGTAAAAAAGGCTTTGTACAATATTATTAAAGAGGTTAAAGATAGAAAAGTTCAAATGTTGCCAAAGGCTCTGCATAACTTTTGACAAGATGTAAAAGATATCTTCTCATCCATTAGATTCTCAATTCAGATCTTCAGATTTGCCACATAAACGATTAGTTCATTTAAAATCTGATTAAAATTCAGACACAGCATCAACTAATATCATTATTTATGCAGTACATTATACCAAAGATTAAACACGATCTTATAAATTTCAGAATAACAACAAGCAAAATGAATCTAAATGTATTGGATTAATTTGCAAATTCTCTAAACAAAATTACCTGAATTTTAATAAAAATATCCTGTAAAACATCAAAAATCTTTAAAAAATAAAAGCCTTAGCCTTAAACATAAATAAAATGAAAGGCTGAAACTGAGAATGATAAGATTTCGAGTTTTTAAAACTATTTTTGTAATAACTATTTGGTAAATTGGTGAACTTGAGGAATTAATTAAGCTAAATATATTCACCACGCATGCGCCATACGGCACCCTATACTCAATTAATTAATCTTTTACACAGTAAATACCATCTTTGGACGCATTCCAGTTTTTTAAGCTAATAAATTCTTTTATGCATTTTGAAAGATACTTTGTATCAAAACTATGAAAAACAGCTGAAAACTTATAATAAAAACCTCATTATACGGATATTCACGTAAAAGAATTAAGCTTATTACACAATTCAGCTTAATTCCAGCACAAAATCTATGAACGGACTTTTACTGCTATCTTCGGTGAACCAAAAAACTAAAATGTAATTGTAATTTCTCAGAAATAAAACAATTATCAAAAAAAACTCCATCACTTCCTGGAATCCCTCTCTTAAAAGCTATATAAATAAGCTTGGATTCATTCCAATCATTTCAGTAGCATTTTCTACCTCATTCAACTAACAACTCTCTTCTGAAGCTGTCATATAATTTAAATTAAAACTTCACCTCACTTTAATACAACTCTCTCATTTACTACGCAAGTTGTTTCAAAATGTAATGAAATAATTTTGTAAAATCAGCGCTTTGAAAAATATCTGTTAAAATAGTCTGTAGGGAAATGATTCCCTTTTTTAAAAGAATGTGTTGTTACAGCATTAGCGTCATTGTTTTTTGCACAGGGTTAATAACTATTCCACATTTAACTTTTAGATCTGTAAAAGGCCCTTTATTGCGATCTTGGAAATTGTCTGATTTTGAATTTGGAAAAATTCTTAATTTATGTATGCTGGTATAAATTAACTTTGAAAATTGTACAAATATTATATTATGTAAATTAAAACATCAGATTTGTCCATTAACTATTCAGACTCAATGCAAAGAAACGTTTTTGTTTTTGAAAATAAGTACAAGTCAATTTGGAAACAAAAGTCCCACTATGGTCCTACTTTCTTGGTGAAGTTGGATTCTTTCACGAGAAATTTGCACGGCATGCTTATGGTCTCGTAGCTTCAATTTCACAGGAATGAAATTTATAAGCAATAAAAATAACTCAATAAATTCAAAACCAATTTTAACACTTTCTGGAATCTCTCTTCTAAGCCTAATAAATTGACTTGGATTCATCTGATTCAATTCAATTTTTCACTCCTCTGAGTTATCTCTGTATAAAAAGATTTCATGTTCCATCATTTTTCTGAATTGTTAAATGATAGTAAAAGTAATTAAAAACAAGTAAGGGTATCTTGAAAATGTATTCAAGTTCCCGTAAATCTACCCTGTAGTGGGAAATTAATAAAAGTTTTAAGAGAGAGAATATTTAAATAGTTAAAAAAGACCTAGTCCTAAAAAACTTAAAAAATAACTTAAATTCAACACATTTATTCCAATGATTTCGAGTTGCATTTTAGAATTAACATTCATATTCTGATGTATTTCAATGAGATAGAACGATTGAGATTGACAGTTTTTAAAAATTTCAATTCCTTAGTCTGAAATTTGAATAAAACCCAAAATCCCAACCGAAAAAGGTACATAAAAAACCCAAAAAAATCCCGACCCATATAACCCGGGGTAGCATACCCTGATTCATAAGAAATCAGATTTGGTTAGATTACACACGATAATTATGCACACTCGGTTCAGCAGCTTTTCTAAATTTCAGTGCATTACTTTAGTAAATAAAACAAAATATAGCAAGCACGAACTTTATGAAAACCATTTCTTCTAGTAATTCTTGGAATTCGTATTGAAATATAGATAAAGAAACCAATACCAAAACAATTGCGTTATTCCAGGAAATGATTGAAGAATGAGATAAATTGCCACTGACTCGGTTGATTTAACTCAGTTCGTTTTAGCAACTCATAGAGTCAACTCTGATAATACTTAAATCTCTTGACTTTCTTTCTTTCCTTAATATTCTCTAACTCTCATTTCTAATTCCTATCAATTATTTACTCCAACTCAAATTATTTCGATTTTTCATCATGTAACTGAAAAATTTGCGAAATTCAATATTTTAAAAAGGTGTATAGTTTGACTAAAAGTTTGTGCTGTGGATATTGGCAGACCTATTAAGAGCTTTATTTTTAATATTGGCATTTATAATAATATCAAAATATTTTAATAGTTGTTTTTAAAATACTGATTGCTAAATTTAATACTAAAAAACTGTTCCACGACATGAGGCATTTATTTAGTTAAATTTTGTCTATATATTTACAAGTATTTATAAACCATAAAGTTTATAAACTAAAAATAAGCTAAAACTCTGACAAAAATCAGGTTTACGTTTTAAAATAATTGGCAAAACTAATTTTTGTTAGAACAGTAAAAAGAAATTTGAATAAATAGTCAACTATTTCCTTTGCACTATGCGTTGCCCTTTGCTAGAAGTTTTTTGTGAACAAAATTTATGTGCAATCCACTCATAAACTTCTACGTATTGTTTATTTGTTAAACTTAGGTATGAAATTCCAGGAATTACAAGAGTAAAAAGCTTATAAATTCGTATCGATTCATTTGATTCAACTCAGTTGCATTTTGCACTCTTAACCTCAGCTATCTCTGGTTGTTAAAGTTAAAATGATATTACTTCTTATACTTATTTATCTTTTCTGAATTACAACCTATCAATTTAAATAGTCACTAAGCACCTAATTAAGATATCTTGAAAATGTATTCAAGTTTATTCAATATTAATCTAAATAAAAATAACCACTAATTATTCGCAAACTGTTTTAGGAAGAAAGTCAGAATTAAATGAAACTGGATCGTTCGAATAAACTCTAACTGATAAACCGAAATTTCACTGATTCTAGGCTCGGGCTTGCAAATTTACCTATCCCACAATAAGGAGTAGCAACTGAAAAAATGTTAATTATTCCCATCTTAAATTTCTTTCCGTGTTTTCCACTATATTGTTTATATTTCTGTGTACCACAATATTGAAGCATTTCAAATTTTACAGAAATATTCTCAAAGGAAGAGTTTTTATCTAATTTAAAAAATACTCAAAAATGTACTTGAAGTATTTCATTTAACATTGTATTGTCTTGCACGTTATAGTGCGTTTCCTATCTTGTATGTTTCGTTGTATTTTAAGTATTCTTAGGGGTCAAACTAAACTAAAAAAACACTTTCTTCATTTTGTAAAATAACATTTTACAATAATAATAAATATTTTTCCGGGCACTTAACTTGTGAACACAATTAATATTCCAAAGAGATTTTTTTGCGGGTGCTTAAATTCTTTGCTTGCAATACTACAAAGGATACAAGTCAATTCTTAGAAATCGTAAGACTAGGAAATCAAAACAAAGTGAATTCCAAGAATGTACCCTAGGATCGGTATAAATTGCCACTGACCAAGTGAATTAAACTTTAGTTCACTTTGGTAACTCATCCACTCTACTCTAATACTTAAACCTCTTGCCTTTCCTTCCTTTATAATAAACTTCTATCATTATTCCATTTCCATTCCTATCACCATTTCAAATTTTCAATTGTAACTGAAAATTTGAAAACTTTTTAAAAGTTTATTTTAAAAAAGTACAAACAATTAATTCAATGTGTTTAAGGCACAGTGAGTAGTTTTCTCCGGAAAAACTTCTTGGTTAAATTTTGACTGATCTATTTTCGAATTTTAACTGATCATGATATGAACCACAAGTAGCTTAATTATTAAATAAAATTAACAACTAACCATTTTACATCATTTAAAAAATCCTCCATAATTTATGATAATTTCCTTTATGCAAACAAAAACAGAATATTTTTCACACTTATAAAATTCACGAGTTTTTCTATTATGAATTAATATAATTTATTAAGATTTCTCTCTTAAATTACCAGGAAAATAATTAATATTTTTATCCATCAAAACAAAAATCTAATTTCCAAGAAGAGTTCAAAAAATTACATATAACTTCCATCCATGTATCCCACTCAGCTCAGTTGCATTTCATCCAAGCTATAACTCAATTAACACAAAAATAGTCTCGTTTTTTTATTACAATATCAACAACAAACACAAAACCGATCAAATTTCTTCAAAATGTGCTAGAAGAATTTGTTAATATTTTAAAAACACAATAAATCAACATTCATTCATCCCATGCTGAGAAAATATCTTGGATTTCAATGTAATCAAATTAGAAAAGGCTTACTGTGACATTAGTTCGGATTTGTTAACTCATTAGGATCGATTTAGTATAATTCACTTCATCAAAGAACCAAATAAACAGACCAACTACGAATTAAAATTGAATTATTATTTTATACAAAAAAACAAGTTTCTTAGCACAATCCTCACACGTTGTTTACACTCAACTTTTTTAAATGTAGCTAAAAAAATGAGACATTTTATAAAACTTATCTGCAATTAAACATCAAGAATGTTTTCAAACCGGATTTTGTGGTTGGGAATAATCCTAATGATTTTCATCCTTATGATATTCTTCATATTACAAATTTAGAATTTTGATTAAAATGTCAAAACACTAGGAAAAAATATTGAATAGGCTAATTGAAAGTTTGTATGTTGTGGAAATTGGCACACTTATTTCGAACCGGGTTTAACTTCAACAAGAAACTTTGATATACTTTTATTCATAGTTAATCTCGTCAAGTCAAAATATTTAATCGTTTCTTTCAAAATACTGAAAATACAGGATGCAAAATATTACACTAAAAATGCGTCCTACTATAGATGCGTATATTTAATTAAATTTCAATCCTAATCTTTTAAACTGAGCTTTTATGCTATAAAAACTCACATCTTTTTTAGCAAAAATTTACATTATTTATGAACATTCCTCTCATAAATTATTACGAACTGAATTAATTATTTACCAATCAGAATAACTATCTTTTTCCAAGAAGACTTCCAATATAAACTCCATTCACGTATTTAACTTAACTCGCTTGCATTTTTTAATCAACCGATAAAATTTCTTTAAAAGGGAAGAATTTATTGATAATTTTAAACATAAGTTTTTAGCCATCTTGACTTCAATTAATTTTCTTATTTCTCAATATTAATCAGAGAGGCATTTGTATATACGCATTCTTTGAGTTTTTTTCTCATCAAAATAATACAAATATTAGGCTTATTACAAGTTTGTCCGTTTATGCACACGTACGTGTTTAAGGTTGTAAAAAATTACGCTGAAATGAAACGGATTAATTTTTCAAATATAAAGATCCCTATTTCTAATTTTCTCACTTTTTTTAAAGAAATAAGTAAAAGATGTGGAATTTTTAAATTTATTCGTGGTGATGATAAGTTGGGTTTATTACCAAAGAATGAATTCTTAGAACTCGTTTGGTAACATAGACAAAGAAATTAAAACAGAAGCAAAATTGACGAATTCTAAGAATATAATTGAAGAATTAAATAAATTGCAACCGACATAATTGAATCAGACTACCTTGAATTTTGTACTTTGATGAGTCAACTCTAATATTAAACTTCTGTATTAAAAATGAACTTAACTCGTAAATGAAATAAAAAATGCTTTAGATAATTGATGATCTTTTTCCTTTTTGTTGAATTTATATTTCTGATTTTTAACCTTTGTCTCTGTTCATGTTGATCATGAATTTTTTTTGTGCATAATGTTATCCAAAAATTTGGTTTTTTATGCTGCAAACCTTTTTTAAATTTTTTTTAAATTGGGAAACGCAATTTACAAGCAATAATCTTAAATAACTTTTCATCCTTTTCAATAATTTTTAACAAATTCTTTCACAATGTAAGTGAAAGAATTACACTTAAAAACAATTGTATCATCGTCTTGAAAACTTTCTAGGCTTTTACTTGGTTCCACTTTTCAATTCTTTAAAACGTACTACACATCTTTTAGTTTTTTAAATGCATCCTAAAATGAAGCAGAAAATTAAAATGAGTCATAAATAGAAACTAAAATAATCTTAGGCTGAATAAGTTTTTCAGAATGAATCAGACGGGTACTGACTATTTAATCCTTAATACAAATCTTTAGACAACAAAATGTCCATAAAATTCTAAGTAAATCTTGCGAAATCAGCAAAATTTTAAACAGAAGCTGAAAATTGATAGCAACATGGTATAGACAATTTTCAAAATCATTCACATTTCTTTTTACTCCCTGCAAGAAATTTTCTCCTACTTGTCTCTTTCTAAGGTTTAATTAATTAAGATACGAATTTAATTCGTTTTTGCAAAAGTTTGAACAAAATTTATGAACAATTAGCAATAAAAAACCATGCTCAAGGACGAAAGTTATCATGTAATTTTTGAATACACAAAATATTCAAGCTGACAATTCTCCAAACTCGTATGGATTGAATTACAAGGAAATCAAAACAAATTGTCATTCTCAGAATATAATTGAGAATGGAGATAAATTGCCACTGCCTTGGTTAATTTAACTCACTTCACTTTAGTAATTCATTGAGTCAACTTCAATCATCTTTCCTGTCTCTTCCTTTTGAAGAATTTCATTCCTATATTCCTATTCCTACACGTTTATTACCTCAACTTGGATTTTTTCAAATGTAACTGAAAAATTTGAGAAACTTTTAAAATTAAAATTTGAAAAAGTACCAATCATACAAACTTTCTATATAAGGCTCAGTGTTATTGGTTTGCTTAATAAAGCATTTGGAATGTTTTTTGACTTTAAAAAAATGGCTATAGTCATAATCCCGATTTTTCTTCCTTTGTCTTTGCAAAAGTAAACCATTTCGAAATGAACTTGAAAGATTTCATACTTTTCCCTTACTCTTGTAATTTAAACAAATTATCTTATCCCTCTAAAAAAGGCTTAAGCTAAGATTAATTCATATCCTTTTTGTTTAGCTAGTCTAGCAAAGATGCATTTATTGTATAATGAATTATTGAATCAAATTTTAAAGCAGTGTATCTTATTACAATGAATGAGTAAATTAATGACTCGTATTAAAAAACGAGTTAATACCGGGGAAAGTATAGCACAATGACGAACAAATTTAATAGGCTAGCGAAGGATTTAGGTGTAAATACTGGTGTAGATTTGTCTTCAAGTCTTTCAATTAGCTCTTGACCTTTTCGATTTGTTGAGATCATTAAGTCATTTTGTAAGTTAAATGTAAAACATGCAAAATCATCGTACATCACATTTATTTTATTAGTAATTCAATTAATAACATTCCTTAACGAACGTTTATGAACATAAAATGCTTAGAAGTTCTTAACTAAAGTTGTTTTTAGTTTTCCTATGAATATGTCTGAACATATGTCACACTTCCAAAAACAGTAAGGAGAAATTTCATTAAATAGATACGGATTGAGTCTAATTTAAAACCTACGGAAGAATTTAGCTTATTTTTCAATTCAGTTTAATTCCAACACAAAAACTCTGAACGGACTTTTATTGCCTTTGGTGAACTAAAATGTAATTGTCAATTCACAGAAATAAAATAATATAAAAACAATTCCATCACTTCCTGGAATAGCACTCTGAAAAGCTATATAAATAGGTTTGGATTCATTCCAATCATTTCAGTCGCATTTTCTACCTCATCCAGCTAACAACTCTCTTCTGAAGAATCTAACGTATCTTAGAATATGTGTTAACTGTTTTTCTTCTTTTCCTTCTCGTTTACTAAGCAAGTTGTTTCAAAATGTAATGAAACAATTTGAAAAATCATCTCAAATCAAATTAATTTAAAAAAACTACAATATTCACCCGAACAATGCATTTATGCTTGAAATTTTCAAAGGAAATGTTCAAAAGCTCTCTGAATATTTATTACAACATTTTGTACATCAATTGTTACATCTTAAAAATAATACAGAACCACAGCATCAGTGTAATTGTCTTTTGTACCGGAGTGAAAAAAATGATTTTACGTTTTATGAACTAAAAGGTCCTTTACTTTTGAAATCCATTTCTTCTACACTTTCCTTGAAAGACTGACGACACCTGTATCAGACTCATTCTCTTCAGATTCAATAATACACATAACTTTGAATTTAAACTAAAACAAGTAAAATGTTTAACTCAATGCAGTTTAATAGTTTTTCAAAAAACTCAAAACTAATTTAAAAACAAGTCTATTAATGTGAATACGTTGCCTCAAGTACTGAAATATACATCTTGCCTGTATTAGAAAAAAATATCTTTTATAACAAAGAAGCTTTAAATCTGGCTAAAAATGTTCTCTCTCTCTCTTCAAAATATTGAAGCTTTATTTTTCGTCTTAATCAGTTTAACTTGAAATACAATTCCCTTGTAAGGTTTACTGACTAAAAGTATACAACGAATCATAAAAATCCAATTTCTTTAAAATGTAATTAAAGAATTTGTTGAAATTTCACATTTTAATATAAAAAACCATAATGAATCTTATATAATTAAAAAGATTTTGATTTGTAATTAAAATTAAAAGAGAATTCATACCAGGAAATCGTGTATAAAGCTTAACTCCAAAGTTAATCAAGCAGACGTTTTACAAATAGCCTTAAATTTACATTTTTAATCATTTAATAATTATATAATGATTGAAAATAGGCCTATAAAGGAATGGCTGCTAGATGAATCAATTGTAGATTTAAAATTTACTCAAGCTACATGATTACGAAACATTTATTTTCCTCGTAATATTGAAAGCAAATGAGTTTTCTGGGCACATGATTTGTGAACACAAACTAACGGGTTTTTTTCCGGGAGCTTAACTTCCCAGTTTTCTCACTAACTACTACACATAGTATACAACCTAATTCTTAGAAATCATCAAACAAAAAAATCAAAACAAAGTGAGCTATTCCAAGAATTTACCCAAAGATTGATATAAATTGTCAATAACTCGTTTTATTCAACTCACTTTACTTTGGCAACTCATCGAGTCAACTCTAATACTTAAATCTTTTTTTCTTTCCTGCCTTTCTTAAAATACTTTCATTCACAATCATAATCTTATAGTTTTGTTTGCTCCAACGCAAATTATTTCAATTTTTCAAAATGTAACTGAAAATGTTGAGAAATTTAATAAAAGTTAATTATGAAAAAAACCACCAATAGTTTACGATTACGTGTTTTAAAGGCATTATGTTAGTATTCTTGTTTTCCTTTTTGTATTATTTCTTAAAAGTTGAGTTTCTTGAAATCTTAAGTGAAAACGTTTCCTAGTTTTTATAAAATATTAAACTGTTTCCATTCAGTATTTACCAATTAATTTAAACAATTAAAGTAAAAACTTGAATAGAATTTATAGATTAGGAGTTACAAAATCAGGATTAAAAATAGCGTGAAACTACACCTTCAACAATTATAATTTAAAATATCTGCTGTCAATGAAATTAAAGCTTTCATTCGACCTCAAAAATTATTTCACACTGTAAGTGAATAATTTGTAAAAATCTTATTTGTTCTGCTATAGTTAATTTTCGCTAAGTCGAGCACAGTGATTTATCCCATTAAGTCATATATTTTTGAATTATCATTATTATCAAAATGAGGCTCTAACTAATCTTGAGTGATGGGAAGTAGATCGCCCAGAACAAGGTTTCTTCAATCTCAAACTGGATTTCAATTGTGTTCTTCAAACAAAGCATGTTTCTATAAATCGCAAGTAAATTAAAAAACACAATTAACAACGAATTTCAAAAATTTAAACAAAACCCATATTACTTTGTCTAAAATCAACCTATAATTTATGAGCATTCTTCTCCTGCAAACAAAACACAGAATATTCTTCTTCTTTCTTCAAAAATTTTTCCGTGAAACTTTTATGCGTATAAAAATTCACATTTTTACTAACCTCATTTTCCCATTATTTATGAACATTCCTCTCTTAAATTACCAGGAACTGAATTAATAGTTTTAATATTCAAAACAATAATTTAATTCCAAGAAAAGTACCAAGAATCGCATTTAAATGCCAACCACTCATCCCACTCCCATCAGTCGCATTTCATCCAAGCTAACTCAATTATCTCAAATAGTCTCGTTTTTTATTACACATTTCTACAAAGAGATCAAATTTCTTCAAAATGTACTCGAAGAATTTCCATTCCACAATCAAGCAACAATCATTCATTCCATGCTAAGAATATCTCGGATTTCAACATAATGAAAAATAGAAAAGGCTTATTATGATTTACGATTTTATTTCTTTTGACAATTAAACGATTTCGTAAAATTTTCTTCATCAAAGAAGTAACTATACATTTCATTAACAAATTTCCTTATAATTAGATTATTATGAAAAATTACGATTTTTTATTCAGATTTAAACTCAGGCACATAGTTCATGAATATAAATGTTATTTTTTTCAAATAACCCGAGCTACTTCTTAGAAAGTGTATACAGATATAGAACATTATAGTATATAGGTCTTTGTATAGAACAGGAAATCAAACATTAATTATTCTAAGAACAGAGTTAAGAATCGTAATAAATTCGCACAAACTGAGCCGATTCAACTCACTTGAATGTAGAATTTTGTTCAGTCAACTCGTCAGCTTGAAATTTTATATAATTCAATCCTTCTGCTATTCTTTTGTATCATTTTTTGAATTGACTTGTTTCAAATTTTTAGTTTAAATATTTTAAGCATTATCCCCATGCATCCACTGCCCTAGAAAACTTCTTCACGAATTGTAAACTGAAGAGTTTTGATAATTTTGACTAATTAATATTCAGACAATACTTCAATTGATAACCGTACTTGATAAATCAGGTTGTTCTTTATATGCATATAACTAGCTTCCATACACGTAGTACAATTCATTTAATTTGTGTCACAAGTTAAACCATTTATCAGAAAGAACTCCGTATTACAATAAGCCCTAGGCTCGGGCTAAAAATGAGGAGTTATTTTAATACAAAAATATGTATTAATTTAATCTAAGATTAAAGAGACTCTAAGAGAGCGACTTTTATGACTTTTTTCCATAAAAGATTTGCTACAGAGATTTCATTTTTTCTTTTATGCAAACTATTTCATAATGTATTTGAAAAAAATTGCTGAAAGTTTTGTATTTTTT